>JASDQU010310843.1:3477-13666 GCA_032191745.1 Picea mariana
AAATACAGAGTGAAAGACTTGCTAGAATGGTGGCAGCTTATCTCTGAGAAGAGATGTGACGGCTACTCGCATTCGCAAGAAGATGATTACAATGAGGATCTGAAGGAATTTTTACAATAAGAAGGAATGCCAAAATTCCTATACATCCAAAAACCTAACCCTAGGAGATGAAGCGCCAAAAGTCATGTGGGCCCCGTTTGGGTAAGTTAGTATATCAACTTCCCGGGGCCGTAACTTTTGCATACGATCTCCGTTTTAGGCGTATGATAGCTCGTTGGAAAGGTATCACCGAGGATATTCATTTTGGGGGCTCAATCATGCATTTGTCTATCATTGAGAACCTCGATCTCGAAAAACCTTCATTTAGGCCCTCAAAATGGCCCCAGAAATTAAAACCTGCTAAAAATAGTAAATTGCCAAAATTGGCAGAAACATGTTTTGGGCCAGTTGGAGAAGGTGGGTGGCCACCGATATCCACCTGGATCAAGAAGGCACCATCTCTTCATGTCTCTCACTATCAATATCCATGTGATATCCTCTAGATCTCCTAAAGGATACCTCCTCATTAAGGGTAACATTTATGCTCACCTCAATATGTCTCTGACCAGGGATGTAGATCTAGTATGCCTTTGAAGACTCACTGTACCCCACAAATGTACCCTTTCTTCTTGAAGGGTCTAACTTGGTCATTTTCTCCTTGGGTACATGAATGTATACTAAACACCCAAATATCTTAAGTGTCCAACTTCAGACTTCACTCCAGTGAAGGACTCCTCGGGAGTTATGTTCCTCGAAGTCTTGTGAGGACTTATGTTCTAAACATACACTACAGTCATGGATGCCTCTGCCCACAGAAACGTAGGTAAATGCTAATCATACTAAGTAATCTTGGACCATACTTGATATATTGAGTTTCCCTCATGAAACCAATGTCTCAAGCATATCGAGGTTCCCTTATGGAGCCAATGTCCCCCAAGGCATATGAAGGTTTCCTCGTGAAACCAATGTCTTGGTTCCTTTATCTGATTGTCTAAGGCATGAGATCTTGGTTTCTTCATCTCTAACTAGGTCAAACGATACATAGTCAAAGTTTTAATACACCGGCAAACAATAAATCTCAACGATATAGGTTTATGGATGTAATACATCCTGAGCAACACTTTGTGGAGTTCTGAGCCGAGTTTACCAGATGTTCCTGTGAAGAAGGGATTACACATGCCTTTCCACATACTGGCTATGGATATGTCCTGGTTGCCTAAAATTGAACTTTGTTGACCAATGACGCCAGATTCACTGAGCACACGAATGTCATCGAGCGTGTCGATGAGACAGTGCATGAGCACAATGTAGCGCATCACAAAGTCACCATGGATGGCGTCGTTGAACTCTAAGGCAACCATGTTCTGCAAAATCACTTCAGTCTTCATTTCTTGTACGTTGATCTGCAGAAGGTAGAGCTTGCCCGAGTATGTGTAGAATCATACCTCCGGGCTAGAGGGTGACTTGAATATAATACCTCCCTTTACCAACTCCGTCGCTCTGTATGACTTGAGAACATCACGTCCCAGTCAAAATCCCGATGGCCACTAAAGTAGTCTCCTCTAGAAAGCACAACATAGATGCATGGCTCAAATAAATTTTCGAATGGACCCCAAGCGGTCGGTCTTCCCAGTAGTTGTCAATTATTCGTCTTTGCACTAATGGAAAAATAAAGCACAACAGTTTGGAATTACTTGAACTCTGTGAGTTTGTGAAATTGCTCCACTTACGTGCAGTGTGCCTCTCGAACCCATCGATTTTGTGAACAAGAGCTAAATCCGAGCAAGCACTTGTTCTTTAAGTTATATTATTGGCATCATTGACCAGGATAAAATCGCTCACCTTGCATGGCAATGTCATCTCTTTAAATCCAAGGATTTGGCAACAATCTCTTGAACCCGACGATTGAGTTGCTCATGTGGACGATTGAGTTGTTCAAGGGTTTCAACGATCCATTGGAAAGATAACTGATATTTGTATATGACGTAGAGGGTTGAACATTACCCTGCAGCTATGTATCATAGCAAGCTATCTCTCATTTTCATGGGCCCTCCCGTGAGGGAGTCGAGCCCAGTCCCGCTCTGATACCATGTTAGTTTTCTTCATATGAGATATGATCGATGTATTATTACAATAATGATTGTTCCATGTATAGGGAACATAAGGTGACCATCCATGAAAGGATGTGTCCCTTGAATAATCAATAACTATTTGTTATTATCATTTACTTATTATATAATATATATAATAATCAATAATAATTATATTATTAATTATTATCTTTAGAGAATGTCTTCCTGATGTTGTCCAAACATCAACAGGACTAGCCTCCACTCCTCCACCCAAAGCACTTGGAACTGATCTTTGAAACGCGCAGCATGGTGGACGACCAAATCTACAGGGCCCTCCAAGTCAGCCAACGCCTCGACATGATGTATGTTGCATACTCCAACACACCTCCAAACCGACAATGTCCTATGTGTGCATAGCCCTTCGCGCTTCCAGCTAGATGGGGAAAGAATGATGAAGTCGATGAGGACACCAAGTAACGGGTTCTGTGAATGTTCATAGTTAGAAACTTTATTTTGTTTCGAACTAGAGATCTAGCTCAGTTAGACTATCATTATGTTGTCAGTAGTAAGCTATGGAACAGTCTGAAACTAATGGCGACCATACGTCTTGGTTTCCTTCGCATAGGATAGATAGCGGCCTGGTTCCTTTTGTGTGAAAACAAGTGGCATGGGACAGCCATTTTTCTCGGTTTCCTTTTTAGGCGAGACAACTAGCACTCCAAAAGACTCTGTAAGCTTGCACTTTTAATATAACAGGATCCTCACCCTTTTTACTTTAAAAAAAAAAAAAAAAAACTACACTAAATATTATTTTAAAAAGTATTTAAGTAAAAAAACTTAATAATACTCACTTTATAGTTGTGGATATGAAATGTTTTTAATGCATGTATGTTTTCCTTCAAGCCCAGACTAAACATGAAAATCGAATAAATCAATACCCTATTCATGACAAGCATTTTCTCTAGTCTATTGTTGCTATCAACCAACCATATCATTGACTTTTATTGTATTTTCACATTACAAGAGTAGTACTATTTATCTTTTTCCAATCTAAACAAGAATAATGCTTCAAATTTACAATGATGTTTAAAGTTTATATATGTAAAATTTAATTTTAAAAAGCTGTTAAAATTTTATATATGTATTTTCAATTTTGTTTCTGATTTTCTAATGGAATATTTATGGATAATAAAGTTTCAATATTGTGTTAAATATATTTATATAATTATTAGTACAAATTAAATTAGTAATTCTGATAGTTGTTGCAATAGGAGCAACTTTATCATGGATTAACATTGTTCTAGATTGACCTTCAATTTTATTGAAATAGTATTAAAATGTATCATTATCTATATACATCCTAATCTAAAATATCATTGTAATCTAAAATATTTTTATATTTTCTTAATATATATTATTGTCACTCCCAACTTCACGTTTCCTCCATATTTGGGGGAAACTTCTACTCGTTCTGGACACTCGTATCCACGTTCCCAAGTTTCCCATGTTCTGGAAAATTTATCATATTATATTACTAGCACAGTCACATAATTGTGGTTGATCAACGCCGAAAGGCTGATAAGATGAAAAGAATCCTTAAAAGAATATATTAAATTTTATTATTGATTAACAAATAAACGGTTGAGCTTCATTTATCTGGTGTTAATATTTTAATTTATGTTAATCACTTACGTGGCAATCAGTTAGCTATCAAAGTAATTTTTAAATATGATTAGGTAAATGTAAAAAAGTAAACACATAAACAGATGTCTTTATAATAGCTAGGAAGTTAATGATTGAAATCACAGCCATTTATTTTGTGTGACTACTAAGAATATTCCAGCCATATTTAATCATGTCCATAGAAAACTTATTAAGCACTAAACCCCTATTAAATCTGCCCATTGTCAATAGGTGTATGCCTTTCGGCATAATAAATACATCATTAAATAAAATACCTTGTCATTGTTGATGCTCAAAGAATAAAGAACAGACGGGCATGTCCAACAAAGGAGAGATGGACACCAAAAAAAGACATATGGATGCCCATACATGGTGCAATGTGCTAATGATTTCAAGTACAGATGGACACCCATGCACAATGTAATGTGCTAATGATTTCAATGTTTAATTTCTTGCCAACTTTGATGAGAACAAAGTTCGATTCTCTTGGAGGCTCTCAAGTCTACACACACTATCATAAGCTGATATTGAAGCTATGTAGCTTAGTTAGGGGCCATGTGTACCCTTTATTCCATGCCAAAAACAAAGTGAGCAAAGATCGTTTCAAGCTTATGCATTAAGAGAGAAGTGGCTTCTTCTATGTTCGTCAGCCAAAATGTTGTTGGGCGTCAAAGTGGTATGAGGAAGGCCCTTTTCTTTTTCTTTTCTGAATGCCTCTACTTCTCTATACGCTTATAATTCTCAATGAACTTCAACTTCTATAGCATAATTAGCAGTCTCTCTCACTGTAGGATTATGCCTTCTACACACTAAAAAAACGTTTGCAGTATATTGGCAATGGTTGAGCTAAAATTTGAAGAATGATTGACACGAGACAACAAGAAATTGTGTTATCATTTATTACTTCATTCTATGCTGCTATAAATCCCACAAAAGGCATTGAATTTATTTCTTTATCACACATGATGATGAAGAGATATGTAATATAAGCAGATGGTGAAAGGCTAGTTTTACTAGATCTACCATGGAGAACTATCTTGTCCATGTCTAATATGAATTAGATTTTATTAAGGGAACATGGAAGTAGAAGAATGTATCACTTTGCAACTTCTTAGAGGATAAATATCATGGAATAGATTAATGTTTAAGGCAACAATAAAGTTAACAAAGTGATGTAACTATGAATTTCACTTTCCGACCAAAAGATGGATGTTTCTCCAAGTATAACCATAGATTAGAGTGATTTGACTCTAGTATACAAGAAAGAAAGAAATGTGTGGTGAATGTTGATGTATGAATGCTCTTAAATTGGTTGAAATTTGAAAAGAGTTAACACGAATGATAATCAGGGACTTGTCTTTTACCTTTTGCAATTAAAACTCACCTGCAAAATTTCAAGTGTTGCAAGGTAGGCATAGATATCTACATTACTATAAACCCAACCCTCGAAATCTGCTATGATGACAAATATTTCTTGTCCTGTTGGCATGTTGCAAAGATTGAATAAGTATTATTCTGTGTGCAATCATCTTCTAAGTTTTTCCTTGGTGGTCTGATATCATGATATCAGAGGCAATAGTATAGGAATATTTAGACTATGGACAATACCTAGAATAACACAAAACTTGTTTATGTAATTAAAAAGGTATGTCTCTTTGAGGGATTACCTAGCACATAATTTTTCAAAATGATAGACAATCAGTCCTACAAAAAGAGATTAAAAGATCCATAAGATTGTGAACTATTAAATAATAAGCTAATGTTTCCTGAAACGTCAACAAGTCCAAATGATTCAGAAAATCTATGATTTAGAAATTTACGACTTAAACAATTCATTTAGAGGGAAATCAATTGTTTAGCAATGTCACCTACATTTGAATTCCTCTAGATCCTTGTCAGAGGCATAATGCATTGCCACAAGAATCACTTCAATAGGGCGCCTTTGTTTGTTGAACCCTTGAATACACATATTTTTCTTCCTAAGTTCATTGGAGACCTCTGACTCTAGAATATAGCCCAGGGGTACGAGTGCCTACCTCCATTTAAGATATTTCAGGAAAAGTTAAGAAGCTTTTTCCACATTTAAATCTTGCGCACATAGGAAACGTCTAAGTGTAGCATCATTTGTCACCTTCATCAACAAATTCTAGATGGAGTTACAGTTAAAACTAGTGAGGGCTTCATATAGACGACACGAGAGCTATAAGGCCTCTTTATTTAACAACTAGACATTCAAAAAAAAAATTCCAATTATTTTTTATGTCTTTGTATTTTGCAGAGAAATAGTTTGCAAAGAACCTTTGTTCACATGTAACCTTCCCCCAAACGACGAGGAGGGAGAAATTCAAAGTGCAAAATCATTATTCAGGTATGTCAGCGAAGGGAGAGCGTTGAAGTGCACAATCCTTATTCTGGTATGTGATTTCTTCCTTTGGAAAATGGACAAGTATCTTTGCACTTTGATGCTTGCCTCTTCATCCTCATCATTGTCTTCATCATGATCTGTGTTGTCATGTTCTTCGTCCTCTTCTTCCAAGGATTCATTAGCATCGTCATCTGTTAATTCTTTAGGAGGTTCAAGTCATTGCACCTCGGCCTCGTTCAAGAACTTCTCCAAATCGTTAATTTTGAAAAAATGGTCCTCCAAAACCTTGGCTTCCCGGTTCTCTTCATTTTCATCCTCATCTTCATTGGCCTCCTCCTTCTCATGCTCCTGCTCCTACTCTGGTTCATGTTCATAGCTTTCATCAAACTCTAAGGACTCCATTTCTTCCACCTCGGCGTCCACGTCGATATCTTCCGAGTCCTCGTCAACATCATCCGCTTCTCTTCCTCGATCTCCTAGGGTTGATTTGGGTTCATGATCATTCACGAGGAGACTTAGGGTTTTGGAGGTTTTGTTGATATTTTTAACTTGCCTCTTGAGAGAAGCAATAAGAGGTTGGGCCTGCAAATCGATATGTTTCCATATCTACTCTGTGTCAAAATCGTTTGTTAACAGACTACTGAGAGGAGATCTGGGATATTTAGGAACTATCTGAGAAAATAAATATTTGGAGGAAGCTTTTGCATTGTTGGCGAGCTCGGGAAGAGGGGCAAGCCAGAAATTAAATAGCTTAAACTCAGTAGAAGAGTAGATATATGGTGCAGCGGTGGGGGCAAGACGAAGCATCCAAGTGGATCTAGAGACATCTCTTCGATCAAGCAGGTGGTAGTAGGAGTAGGAATAGACGGTGACTGCACATCAACTAAGGTACGGTGAGCATAGACTGTAGTGAACTGTATTCTTGAGTGCTCTGTAGTGTCAGAGCCTTCAAACCATCCAATCACGTAATTTGTATTTGTAAATTAGTTTTTATATCTGACAAATAATGTAAAATATTTGACCGTACACTATAATGTAAAATAATATTTGACGTACACTAGGGCTAATTACGTCACATCACAATCTCTGCACCAATCAAATATTTGATTCACAAAACTAAAATATTCAAAAAATATATTTTGTTTTCTTCAAATTCAAATTAATATTATGGTTTTTCAAAAACATTGAAAATTTTGGATAAAGTAACAAAAACATATCAATTAATTAGCAAAACAAACCAAGCAAATAGGGCGATCAACAATCATTGACCGCCAAGTGAAAGCTAGAGTCCCTATCTAGAGGCAAGAACTAAAAGGAGGGTTGTTACAATTATATAATGATTATGCATAAAAGTTTGTGTTTGGGTCAAAATGTTTATAATATCATAGAGATCCAAAGTTAGGGAAATGAGGATTTAAAGGGGTGAGAAATTACAAGGTCAAAACCACTAAACCTACATATAAGACACATGGTGTTATTAACATGATAGTGGCTTCGGGTCATAGATTTTAACATGGAAATGAACTATTAATATATCTTCATGAGTCAACCTTGATATTTGGTATTCGCAGTTTGATTTTTTTAAGTCCTTGCTGATGAATATGATGCTATCAAGGATGTTTTTCTTAACAATTGAATATGATGTTATCGATTTTGTTTTTCATAACCACTTCTAAAGCGCAGTAAATGAAATTTTATGTTAGTTTATATATATTTTTAGCTAATTAAAAAATAAATCTCAGCCGTTGTTGTTAGTATTATCCTAATTAACAAATTAAACACTAAACACAAATCTTTGACTCGGACATTTCCACCCCACATTAAAGTTAGTATCCAATAAAATAATTTCAAATATGCAATTCAGTTCGTCGTATAGTTAATATTATTATGAGATTTAAATTTCATGATGGGAATTTGAGATAGGTTATGAAATTGTTTTATAGTTTTTTTTAGTGATTATTTTTTTGTATAATTTAAATGTTTTAAGGTTTTTTTTAAGATGCTGAATTTATTTGTGTATTTTAATAACACAAAATAATAATTTTGTATAGATATGTATTACTCAATTTCAAAAAAAAAAAAACATAAAACAGTTAAACACCGTCAAATTTTCCAAAAGTTAAAATTAAAAATTGTAATGAGTACTTTCTATATTGGTCTGTATTTTTCCACCGACGGTTATTTCTTTTATATTATTCTCGAAAGCGGAAACAAGATGTTGACGAAGTGGATAAAACTACTTTTATATGATAAGCTCAAAATAAAGAGTAAAATTTCGTATTAAATTGTTATAAACACCCATTAACGTGAAGCACGAGCGTGAGGATTAAAAGCCAATTTCCGAACGACGCCCTTTGGGGGAGGTCGCAGAACTGTGTCGAGGCTCGGTCGTTCGAGATGAAGAGGACCATTGGTAGGCGGAGTCGCGGGAGAGGGTTGTACCAAGGAAGGGGGTAAATCATCAACCTTCTCCTTAGAGGGAGAATAATCTTTGACTCAAGTGGTGAGTGCAACATTGCTCTGCCTAGAATCGTCAGTACACATCAAAACATAGGAGGTAGTAGAAGAAGAGGGTTGGTCATTGATGAACAACTGAGCTTGTTGTTGAGACGGGAAGGGTTGGGACAAAATGGCCGGTGCAGGTGGTTTTGGAGCTCCTTGAAGGAACTTAGTGACCTCGGCACGTCATGGACAATCCTTCATGTAGTGATCATCACCACAGATAAGACAAGGGTATTGTGGTTTGCACTTATCCCAATCGTCAATAGGGGTAGTTTTGGTTTGCTCTGCTTGACGAGTATTTTTTCCGTCCTTATTCTTACCCCTTCCCTTTTTAGATTTGTTTTTACCGGCAGGGGTAGATTGAACTGCATTTACCTTAGAAGTTTTGTCGGTGGGAGGGGCAGGAGACGGAGCATTTTGAACATTAGAAGAAGCATATTTGGGGTTTGCGCTTGAAGCGGAATGTAGTTGGGCTTGGAAAGCACCAATCACATCATCAGCTGCATGAAAGGCAGCTGGAGTAGTTGAAGTGTTGGAAGTAGAAGGACGAGGTAAGTCAGGTAATAAATTGTAAAGGGTTCCCATTTGTGAGTAAACGAGGTCAAGATATTGAGCACGACTTATAGCCTTCTCTTCCATGACTACGCCACCCATGGAAATGTCCTTACCGATGTCGTTCACAAATGACTTTGTGAACCACTCAGCCAACAACTGATCGGGGAGCTCAAGTTTAATGAGACGTCGTCTCCTTCACCACTCATGGATGTGATCGGATATGTGAGTGGCTTTGTTCTGTTTGAAGGAAGTCAAAATCTCAATCTCGTTGTCATAACAGATTGGTAACTGGTAATGCATAAGGAAAGCCATAGCTAGGGTGTTGAATTCAGAGAAGAAACTTCATGGCAATTCGATATACCACTTCACAGAAGAACTTGTGAGGGTTCATTGAAAAAGACGTAAACGAATAGAGTCATCCATCAACGAGTTGGATGAGAACCATAGGTGAAAAGTCATAATGTGATTGTTTGGGTCCTCTCCCGCTTTGTCGTCGAATTTAGGAATGTCTGATGGAATCTTGGCTGGTATAACAGGCCTTTGGGGAGAGTGACAAATAGGATCATTTAAAATCCTTGACAAATCCGGAAGATCCAAAGTGGCTAGAAAGGGTAATTGTCGATTCACCTGCGGGTACTGGTGGCTTTGAGGAGGAAGCCCTGTCGGCAAACCAGTAGGACCATAAGAAGTCTGCATATAATGTGAAGACCTAGGCAGATTCGGTGGTGATTGGAGAGGATAGTAGCTCATAGGAGTATACCCTGGAAAAGGGGCTTGAGTTTGAGAATTCGCCCCCCAAATGGGATTGAACGAACTTGGATATGGTTGGCCCATACTAGGGGGTATTACGGACACAGCTGGAAATTGCTACCCCCCAATCGATTGAGGAGGATTTTGTATCAACTGATTCCAATACTGGGCCAAGGAGGGAGGTATGTTTTTCCCATAAGGTGGGGTCGGTCCTCCCATCGAA
>JASDQU010310844.1:0-13622 GCA_032191745.1 Picea mariana
ATGCAATGAAATTGGACCTCCTCATTCTTGAACCCAAAGTTGCATAACACTAGCTGGAATATGCCTAATAAATCTTGCTCGAATATGCTTTTACTTGTTTGTAAGTCATTAAAAGCCAATGTTGAGGTCAAATAAGACATTTATACAGTAAGATTACTGATAATGAAAGTTACGTGCAAGGAAGCATACATGGTCAAGGTTGCTACAGGGAAGCATAAATGGCGGGGGCTACCTAGAAGCAATTTAAAGGAGTAAAAGACAAGAGATTAATTCTCATAACCTTTGAGGTTTGTTTAGCTGAAACCAATTGGTGAAAAATGTTGTCTCTTTTTTTCCTCTCTATCTGCTTATACTAGTAGAGAAATTGACTGTGATCCATGACAAATGTTTTTTCTTATCAATTAACAAGGAAAATTATAATTCATTTTCATTGGTGTAAGAGGTGTTGTATCGTACTTGGGTCAATAAGTTGATTGGCATATCTTTATGAGCATGTAGATAGATTTCCCTTTATGGGTAGATTGTGGTTGGCTTGCATCATTTCTGTCTTGTGCTTGAGATTTTGTGCATACATGGCTTGGTTTGAGAAAGACGTTTCTTTTAATGCTATGGTGACACTTATGGAAATTCCACGCTTTGTTTATCAATTTCATAAAGTAAACATGATGGTAGCTAGTTTTTGAATTAGGTTTCTTTCTTTCATATGGTCAGATAGATTTATTCTACGGTTTAGATAGGGTGAGATCCATGAAATCTCTATTAGTTGGTATCTAGAATGATAATTTTTTTAAGCTATTATTTGAGTGTAAGAATAGCAGGTGAGTATTTTATTTTGTAATTTGTTGTTCACTTATTGAAGGTTTGTGTCTAGGATAATGTTACCATACAACTATGTGAGTATTTTTTCTAATGTGAATGTGAATTTGTTTGTCTTTTCTGATTAAAATATGTGTGTATTAATATTAATTTATATTTCTTTTGATAGGTTAATGAACGAAAAACATATGTGTATTACTATTTTATTTTTATTTCATTTGATAAGTTAATGATTTGAAATCTACATACCAAGAAAATCATTTATTCAGAATGATTTTTGGCCCTTGAAGTTATTTGATTGATGTTACTCGTAAAATTACAACATAATTCTTAAATTCTAGAAGTAAAAAGCGATAATATGACTCAATTTTTTCAAAAACACATTGATTCATTTACATCGAATCTTAGCCACCACCATCTATTCCAATAACCTTTTAGTCTGAATTTGATTGAACATAGGGAGAACAATATATAGTAGGTGCCTTAGATGGATTATATTCTTGGTATTATTTGTTTCCTTCGAAACGACATGTCCAAACAAAGAAAAAATATATTTTTATCACATATTTGCATCAATTAAATCATACATCTAAATAAATACAAACCAATTACCTTCATGTGATCGTTTGGACAAAATTATTCCTTGCCATTACAATTCCCATGAGAAATGGGACAAGCCTCCTCAGTTTCCCTTATTTTCTGTTCAGGGTACCTATAAGTTTCCCAGCAACTACAATTCCCATGACAAATAAGACAAGCCTCCTCGATGTCCTTTCCTTTTTGTTCGGGGTACTTATATTTCCCTACAATTACAATTCCAATGACAAATAGGACAAGCCTCTTGAATGTACTTTTAAGTAACCTATTGACGAGTGTTGTAATTATTATTTTTTGTCATCCTTTACACATGTTTTTACTTACCCATAACTCCATATTTTTTTTTTTTCCAAAACCATAATTTTTGCGTAAGGTGTATTCCATTGCATTTATTTAACATTTCAATTAGAAATATGATTAAAATTGGGAGAAATGTGTATTTTTTATTTACTTACGAGTAATGACTTATTTGTGGACAAGTTGTGATAGGATATTAATTCAATATCCTATTATACTCATTTCTAAGCTACAAGTTGTAGACAATTCTTGAGTTAATGGTGCAAAGTACTTTTAGATCCATGTGTTGCAGATTGAACATGATACAAATGAGGAAATGAACCACAACCAATCATGCAACAACATGGAGAAGAGAATAAAACATATATTATATGATTTTAGTTATTGGGAGACATATCATTATGTGACCCATATTCATTTATGTTATGAGTTTAAAGATCTCCCATATATATATGGTATTGATGTAGGGACTCTCACACCATTAAAAATTATTTGTAGCATATTTTTGGCAAATTGTTATAATACATTGTTTGCCAAAAATTGGTCACCCCTATCTTTCCTCTCATGGAATAATAAAATAAATTGATATCAAAAAAGAAATTTTTTGAATGATAAAAATTTCATTGCACAACCCTTAGTCTCAACTTCGTTATGCATTTTTTGGATTCAAAATACGAGATCGTATGCTCAAGATATAACAACGAACCCTTTCCCACTTCCTACATTTTACCCCTCATTACCTCACCCTATGTCACTCCCTAACCTCTGCCACCCACAAATCCCCTCCCTTCTATACTACCATTTCCTTAACTTCTCTCATTAACATTTTCACAACACTTAACTTTTATTAAACTATTCTAATATTTACCATTAACCAATGAGAAGGTTCCACATCACAACCAATTATTCCTTAACTCATGGAAGACTTCTATTGATTACACATGGAATTCAATGAGAGCACTACACATGGCTACCTATGAATAGATGACACATGGCACTTGATTATTGCAGACACATAGAATATTATTATTGGTTACATGTGGCATATTTTTTACCTATCATGTGAATACACATGGCAACATTTTAATGGCTCATTCATAATGTTGACTTGTCATGCCACTGGGCATTGATTGGGTGTGGGTGGAGGATGACTTTGGTCAAAATATTAATTATTTAATCATTTTCCTAAGGGGTCGCGTATAATTCTCCATATTTTTCTTTTAATTCTTACCAAGTGTATATCACATTCTTTATTATACACACTAAATAATTCAATAATCCCATGCATGTGGGATAAAAATTATGAGGAAAAGTTGAAATTTTAATAAAGGAGAGAGAAATTCAATCCAAGGGCCCAAATTTCCCCGTCAAAATCAATGAACGACTACTTAGTCTTAATATTTTGATGGCCATATCTTGAGTTCTCAGAGTTGAAATTGCACAAAATTTACCTCGTTGGAAAGTTATTTCAACGAGGAAGATGATGGGATAGGTATTTGAGAGATAAAATTTTCCATAAGTTTCTAAAAAATTTAAAGAAAAGTGAGCAAAGTTTTATGCTTTATTGATAAATTTGTTTGATGCTTTGACTTCAAGAGGTAATATATTCAGATCAAGGAAATGAAATTGTTCCTAGGAGGACTTGTTGGAAATCAAATACAAGTAAAATCACATATAAATTATTTTCCATGGCTGAAAAGTTGGATATTTTATCCAAAAAACTAAAACACGGTTCCCCTTTAAAATGAAATTAAGTAATTTTTTGAAAATAAAAGTTTATTTAAATTTTTTTATTAAAGATTGAAAAGGACCCATTTCAAGATACAACTATTAATTATGTAAATTAATTAATGAGACTTAATTAAGTCATTAATTTAAGTGATCTCTTCAAGAGAAGAAAATCCCTATCTGCTCAAGTAGTTAGAACTGGTTTTAAAAGAAAACAAAGGGCATCATCAAGGGTTCCAGAATCAAAAAGGAAAGTAGAAGAGGATAAGAAGAAGAAGGTGAAAACATTAATATGTAGCAAAACTTATGACAAAAAAAATATATTTTGAATTGAACACAAGGTTGAAATTCTAGTGTTCTTTCTTGTATTCTTCAAATAATTTTCTTATATGATCATGGATTATTCACAACCATGTATATGACTGTTAGATATTTTGTGTATTGTTGAATATATATTTCATGAATAAAACTCCACAAAAAATTACATTAGGGCATGACTTCAATGATGTTTTAGATCTTGGGATTCTTGAGGGTAAGATGTTTCAAGTATTCTTATCAAATTATCTTTTGTTATAACCATTATAATATTTTAAAATTCTTTGAATGATCAAAACTATTTTATTTTATTTCTCATGAAGAAGATATGGATGTATTTGTATGTGATTTAGAAGGTTGTATATATGATGCTTATAAAATAGATATTCTGATATTGAAGCCTCCCTTCGGTATTTCTATTGTTAAAATATTTCTTGCTGCACTTGAAGATGAGATTAGGTTGTTAAAGAACAATCTCATGGATAAATCCAAGAAATAAATATATGGGGTTTTTTGTCTAGCCTTCTCCCACATACAAGATATTCAATATATATGTTTTAGCCAAAGAGGAGTATGACATATATAAAAATGCAGGGGGATTCATATCCTCATCACGTTTTTGTTTCGATCTTAATCTAATCTAACATCAAAAATTTTGGCGACCATATTTGTGATCCATTTATTTTCAAGATATTTGAGGCCCTGCTTCATATCACATTGAGGAAGAAGAGTCTCTAGGGTTGAAAGTTTTGAAAAGAGGATTCAATAATATTGTTTCTTTTTCTAGATGCACGTGGTTTATAAAAAGATTATTCAAATTTTTTTGAATAACATCAAGGAGAATCAAGAAGAAAAAAATATTTGGGAGAATGAACTCCGTGATGATTCCATTGAAAGAACTTTTAAAAGTCCATGAAATTACATTGAAAGGATTCAAAATTTTCAATAAGAATTAGATTATGACTCCCATGAGGAGTTTCTTTCATGTTAGGATGCTTATTTAGATTCTCCACCAATATCATCAATGGATTTACAAGACTCAACAAAAGGAAAAGATTTCCAAGGAAGGAGGTGATTTCATAGAACTCCTTTCAATCTACCAGAAGTAGATATTCAAATTCCCAATATTCCTATGGAAAAAATTTCTAGATTCTTTGGAAATATTTCAAAATATGAAGAGCAACATTTGTTTAAATTGAAAATTACATTTGATGTTTTCATTCTCATTCAAGACAATGTTACAGGTCAATTATTTCTACAAACTATGTCTGGGGATACTACTGAATGGTATGGTTCATTACTACCTAACTCTATTACCAGTTGGGATGTGTTAGAAGCTTCATTTGCAGAAAAATTCATCCCTAGACTGCATTCATATTTTTTTGTTGATGATTTCAATGTTGCTTCTCACCCACCCATTCCCATATGGCCACAAGAAAATGAAGTGGCCGACTTGGAAGAAGATTCTAATCAAAGATCAAAAAAAAATTCTGAATCAATTTGTATGACTAAAAATGAAAATAAGAATTATGATTTTGTGTAACAATCAATTCTACAGTTAACATTTACACTGAATTATTCTTTGAGAACACTTGCAAGCAAGTGATCCCGTTATGATAAAAAATTATTATGATTTGCTTATGAGTTATATTATGGTTTCCTTGTGATTATATGTTCAATTCTAGATGCATGTATCTATCGACATGTATTATCCATGAGTTTCCCTTAGTGTGTAGGATGCATGATAGGGTGATGATGTCGATGGTATCAATGAAATTCCTTGGAATTTGTATTGAGTTAGGGAGTAGACTTTTGTTTTGTTTGAATTTTGAGTATTGATTTACATGTATATATGATTATTTCAGTATGGATGTATGCATATGGATTATTGATAGTCAGTGGATGTAGGCTCGATGAATCTTTCTAATCTGAATCACATAAGGAGTAAAGGGGTCATACACAAAAACTAAATGATTGAGGGAGAGGTGTGGAAGAATCCCTTTCATATCATTCTATCACTCTCTCCTTGAACCAAACGGTAGCTTAATGATTACCTAGTTTAGGAGGTCCACAATGTTGTGAGGGAATAGTTAGATAGTCTCTCACGAAGAATTCTAGAGGGTGCGCAATAAGGAAAAATCCTTATTCCTTAGAGAACCCTTAGTATCTCACAAGGTCAACCACTTGGAGTGTTGAATCCAAGTGTCATACAAACTTCCAAACTAGTGAAAGATGAGTGACACCCTTGTAGCATGAAGGTGCGTCTTGAAGGGAATGTTGCATAGTAAAATGTGAGTAATAAAAATATGGAAGGATTAGAAAATAAAAATAAAATACCTAGAATTTGTTATAAAGAGAATGCAAATGATTATCAATTTAAAAACAAGAAAATAACAAAGAGTCTAAGTCTAAAGAGGTTTGTTTAAGTAAACCATAAAAAGAGAATAAAACAATTAGACTAGAAATTTAATTGAATGAATAAATAAGAAGAAACTTGCGTAAATGCACATGTGTGCATGAAAATAATAACAAATATTTATAAATAGAAAGAAAATAAGACATGAGAGAATAGGTTGTTCACATAGATTACCATCTTGAGTCAATCTACCACTAATCCTAACTAAAAGAAGACACCTAATTCAATTCAATCTAAACTCTAGTTAGAGGACATAAAATAAATGAGGGATTGGGGAACTAAGAGACAAATAAGAGGAAAAATAAGAACACATTGGGGATTATGAGGGAAAATGGATTTTAAATAAAATAAATATAGAAACTACTTGTGCAACTTGGGGAGAGTGTGTTACGCCTCAAAATTACTCACTTCGATAGTGTCGCAAGTGTCATCATCACAAGTGTTGTATGTGTCGCATCTTGTTCACAAGTGTCACATCTTGACCACAAGTGTTGAAAGTGTCATAAGCATCATACTGCCATATTGCATATGTCGTGCCTCTAACGAAATCATAAATACATTTAAGACACCTTAAAGGTTAGTTTGGAAGAAGAGAAATCCCTTGACAAAAAGTACAAGCCTTTTACCATTGGAAAAAACACTCAAAAAATGAATTTTGGAGAGGAGCGATCCCCTACCCACTGTCAGGGAGTGCTAACACTCCCTGAGCCTCTTTGGGGGAGTGCTTGAGCATCCTGTGCACCCTTATGGGGGAGCGCTACTGTCTTTTTAGAAAATTTTGGGTTTGTTAAGGCAAATAAGGGAAGAATCCCTCAATTCCTGAAGGCAGTTGGATTCGAATAGATGGTCAAAGCATGATCTTACGGGAGATCCTCAACTAAAGGAGAGGAATCCTCAACTTATCCCAAAGATCTCTCAAGTAGTTGGACCTCTCCAAGGTTATATAAGGAGGCCCTCTCATGGTGAAAGACACACTCACAATTGAGAATTACATCAAACTTATGATCCCATGAGTGAGATGTCATCAAAGCAATCAGTGGAGATTGATTGAGCAAAGGGGTGGGACAAGGAGAACTGGAAGGGGATACTACACCTTAATTCAAAGGATCGTAAGTGCTTTTACTTGTTCTCATTAATACAATAAATGATTGGCCTCTTTCTTTCAAACTTATGCTTGTTCCATATGAGTTTGTCTACAATAGTTGGATCTATGATTGAGCTAATCTAAGTAGAGTAGGAAGTCCATTATATCTTTTCTTGTTTTGCAAGATCTATAAGGGAGCCCAAGATCGAAGCTCATCCAGGAATTTGCAAGGACACACGTCGATAATAAGGTACATATCTTTCTCCTTCTATTTCATTGATTAGCTTGATTAGATATAAAAGGAATTCAGTGTCCATGTTAAGAAGTTTTCTGTCTTGGCCTTAGGAATCTAGAGGCCAAGAGGGAATCAACTTGTATGCAAGTGGATTCACCTACAACAGAAATTGGCGACTTCGCTGGGGAGGAGCTCTGATTTTTGTTTCCATTCCTAGATCTTTCTTTGGACCTTTTCCCACTGATTTGATCTTCTCCACATTGTAATTTTCATTCTTATATTTGTTTGATTGCCTCAGTATGTCATCAGGATCACCCTGATTGACTAAATTGCATTGATTTTTTGAGTTTCTGGACTTTTTTATGAGTTTTTGGAGCAGAGTGCTCCCCTCCTCTTGCTTTCAGAGCGCTAGAACTCCCTTGTAGCCTTACAAAAAGAGTTGGAATTCTCTGGTTCCCCTTACACCAGAGCGCTACCCCATTTTTTTGATAAATTCTCCAGAATTTTCATCTTCTGAAGCTATTTCTTTGTTTTGGCATTTGTTCAGGGTCCCATACTCTCAGTCCATCTTGATATTGGCTTTCAAACACTGTTATTTCTGAGAATTCACCCTCTTTTGTTTGGTATTTTGACATCTTCTTTCCTTTCCTTGAATCCACTCTTTGTCTTTGCTAACCTAGAGTTAACTTGTTGTTTTCTTCTACTTTATCTGATTGAGTGAAAACTTTTGTGAGGAAATCCAAAGGTCCGTGAACTTTTCATTTGATCTTTGTAGTCAAATTTCCATCATTTCCCTTTTGTTTGAGCTTTTTGGTTCTTGTTTGCAATTTGGTTATCTTTGTCCTTGTTTATTTCATGACGAGAGTGTATTTTTTGTTTTGTGTGAAGTTTGGTTATGGTTGTTTAATCTTGAAGTCTGGTTGGAATTTAGAAGTATTGGATCTGATTATCATTTGTATATAAGGAAACAAACATATTTTAGTGATTGGTTTGGATATTACAAGGAATTTCTCAATTTTTTAGCATCACATCGGATTTGAGTGAGAAACAAATTGATTGAGAACATTACATATTAGTGTTTGATAGTGAAAACAACTTTCTCTCTTTCGCTTAAATAACCATTCATTGAAAGAAAGGATTTCTTATCATATTCTTGTGCATTTTTGGTAATTGATTCATCATACCATCAGTTTCATTGTCATACACCCTTTGATTAAAAAACAACCATAAAATCAACGCTAATTAAAATTTATCTAGAACATTTTTTGTTTTTAGGATCTTCCACCAACATTAGACTAGGATTAGCACTTTGGATTAGGCTGTGAGTACAACTCTCCAAAGTTTTCGAAACAAACATTAGCATACTAAGATAGGGAGAGTTAAATCCAATTGTCATATAGGCTTTCTGGGATCCCCCTCTCACACAGGGGTTACACACAACGTCGCATTCAGGTGAGTTACAAAGATTATCCCTCCTTGGTTAAACTATTTTTAGTGGTTAGATCGTATATTGGGGGTCACTTGAAGGTATACCCATCAATATGTGTGGTATCCTCTCGAGTTGATTTCAGACTTGTTATCCTACCCACACGTTCGGATCAAGCTATCGAGTGTACCCAACCAAGGGCTGACTGCGATTTGGTGTCTATAGTTTCCATAATATTTAGGTACTTACATGAGGTGAAAGTGAAGGGTAGTCTCACTGTACCTATGACAGACATTGGTGAAACTCACTCGAGCTCCTTGGAGGGTAAATCCACAATTACTGGGTGGAAGCTTGCACCAAAGTGAAAGTTTGTTAAGTAGGTCAACGTTGTAACTGTTCCACCATATCCTATCCCCTTCTTGACTTGATCATGCAACATTGGATTTCATCACCAACTAGTACGATCATCGAGTGAAGTTTTGTTTGCTTGGTTTTGATTCCTAGATTTTATTAGCGTATATTGTTTCTTTTTGTTAGTTGACCCTAGATTTTCAGGGTGTATTGTTATTCTCCAAAATTTACCCTACAGACGATAAAGGTCTTCTTCAATCATGTAATATGCAAGGGCTTCCTCCAGAAGGCTATTAACCCTTACCTCCTAACCCTCCCGAAGACAACTACCGTGTAGAGGTAGAAAATCAATCTGACGCTGGAAGTATTGTTGCTCCTCCATTAGATAACTCAGAAGGAGGTTAGGTTATGGTTGAGAATCCCACTCCTTGCACTACATATGTGTCGATAACCCCTCTTGAACCACTTTTTCTTGGTTTAGACTCCCTCAGGAACATCATAAACAAAGAGGTCCCACAGTTATCCAAGAGAGATTTTATTGAAACATATATGGGATCCATAGAACTAACCTTTGGTGATGAGTATAGGACTCTTGTTCATCCTACCACTGTAGTAGATACAAATCCCACACCTTCTCATTCTGTATGGAGGACTTCATCAAGATGCAATCTCTATGAGTATTTTGAGTCCTTTCGACACCCCTTTAATCCTCATGACCCTCCTATTGAAAGTGGACCATCTGGTCAAACTATGAATCATCCCATTGATAAGGTCATTAACCCTACTGTTGTGTCAACACAATTCTATCCTAATTTTGAACTCATAACCTCTACTCATTCCCAAGGCACTTCAATCCCTACCCCCACTTTTACGAACTTTCACCCTAGAGCTCCACATGTTCCACACGATCCTGCTGGAACATATTTTTACTTGAGAATGTAGAACCTTGCCAACCAAATAAAACTGATTGGAGGGAAACCACCATATAGCGGACCTATCCCTCCTGGAATACCACCATCCTATGGAGGGCCTACCTCTCCTGGAGGAAAACCCTCTTTTCATGTTCTTCCCAGAGGGAAAACTGCCTTTTCCAGTCATACCCCAGTCGTTAATCCACCACTGGTAGGGGTGCAACCTTCGTCTGCTAGAAACCCTTCACAATCCTGGGGAGTATCTTCTAGAGGAACATTTAACCAACCC
The DNA here is from genome assembly GCA_032191745.1 of Picea mariana. Taxonomy (NCBI): domain Eukaryota; kingdom Viridiplantae; phylum Streptophyta; class Pinopsida; order Pinales; family Pinaceae; genus Picea; species Picea mariana. The sequence continues at coordinate 10,466 of JASDQU010310844.1, forward strand.
CATGTTTAGGGGAACTCATATCATGACCCACAAGGAGGAGTATCAAATCCTGTTCCTTTTGGACTATCTTATGGACAACCTTATCTGGGTGGCATCCCAAACACCACCTGGATTCCTCAAGGACAACAACGTTATCCTCCCCATGGTTCTAATGTGTATCCGCCTCTGAGATCTACTTCCTACGCTCCTCAAGGGCACAATGTTCATCCTCTTTCTGGGAAAGCAAATCACCTGCCTTATAATGCTCAGAAACCACCGAGTTATGCAAATGTTTCTCAGCCATCATTGAATCTTGTTTATCTTGGTCAACAACAACCGTATGTAGGAGGACCTATTGGTTATAACTATCCACCTAACCCAGTTTATGGTCCTACCGGTGTTCCTATGCCACACCAGTATCATCAAAAAATTAACCGACAACTACCTTTCCTTGCGACTCTGGATCTCCCAGACTTGTCTCGGTTAACTAATGATCCTATTTTTCATTCACCGGTTTGGCCAATTATTCTAGCTAAACTTCCTTCTGATATTCCAAAATTTGATGGAAAATCTGGAGAAGATCCAAATAACCATGTGATGACTTTCCATTTGTGGGTTTCATCAAACTTCCTCATGGATGATTCTATACATTTGTGTCTTTTCCAGCAAACATTTATGGGCTCAGCAGCAAAGTGGTATATTGAACTACCACATGCTTCTTTTCATGATTTTAATTCCCTTGCCATGTCTTTCCTCACACACTTTCAACTACCTATTCGCTATGAGACAGGTACTGAACTCTTGACCTCCCTTCGTCAAACTGACTCCATGCATATCTTTGACCATATTCATCGTTGGAGATGACGATGAAGGATGATCAAGGTAATCATTCCTGACATATTATTGGCAGAATGGTTTACTAAATCACTTTTAACCCTTATCACTCACGATGTCTTTGTGGGTGGCGCAGTCACCAAGGATGAAACCATTGCTCAGGCTCAGTACTTAGATTTAGTTTATTCACAATCTTGTACTTTGTGTGATTTTCTTTTGAATGTTGTTCGAGCTAATACCGATCCATCCAACCTGTCATCCTCATCTCATGTGAAAAGTGTTATCGGTTCCGTAAAAAATCATTCTACTTCCCAATCGACCACACTCTCCTCTACCTCCCCCAAAACTCAGATATTTGAGGTGAATGCAGTTCAATCTACCCCTTCAAAACAATCTGAAGGTAATAAGAAGATAAAAAATAAATCAAAAAATATTAATAACAATGAACAACCAAAAACTCAAGCTCAAACACCTGCTATCGAAAAGTAGCCACAACGAAAACTGACATTCCCATGTATCATTTGTGGTGATGATTACTACACTCGAGACTATCCACATCACAATGAAGTGGCCAAAATTTTTCAGGGAAATTCACAACCCGTTGTGCTTACTCAACCTTTTCCACATCAACAATCCATGGTTGCTCAAACCCCCTCTTCTGGGGGCAGTTCTAGCCATCCTCATGATGAGGCCTCGACAAGTGCACGTATTTATATGTTTAATGGGATTAATTTTATCACTCTCTCTAAGACATACAACACACCAAGTAATCTTGACAAAGGAAAATACATTAATGGTACCAGTACTTTATTGGATCCATCACTGTCCTCCTTTATTCTTCCATTGGTTAATCCTCTGTCTGGACCACTTCAGATTGAGAAAACTACGTTTGACTCTATCTTATGCCCTCCTAAGAGCACTATCAACAAAGCTACCATTAATCCTAGTTCACGTGCCGCCCAAAACTACAACATTGTTGAAGATTTGGCTCAAGCACTATGTGCTATGTCTGCATTAGAAGTTATATAGCACTGCCCCAGTCAACGTAGAACTCTCTTGGATGCTATTGGTGCTATTGATCCTAAGTCATCCAACCATATCATGTTTAACCTGGAAAATTAAGCATCTTGACTATCCCACCAACATGATTTCCAAGGTTACGTTGTTGTTCACAATCAACAAATCCACCGAACTATTCTGGATGAGGGAGCCTCAACTGTCATGTCTTTGGTGTGTTGGAAAGGTTTAAAGCCACCCGCACTTAACAAATATCCAACAATGTTACACACCTTCTATGGCTGAGGTTTCCATCCCCATGGGATTTTACAGTCCCTGGCCATCAAATTGGGTGGCAAAACTGTCACTTTTGATGTCGAGGTGGTCGTTTATCCCCTCGATTACAACTTATTACTTCGAAGAACTTGATTTTATGCTATGAATGTTGTTGCCTCATCAGTATTTCGATGTGTACAATTTCCTCATCAGGGAAAAATTGTCACTGTTGATCAGTTAGATTTCTGCACGACCGATGCTCTTGCTCCTGCTACCAACAATATTCCTTTCTTGGGAGATCACAAGATCACATATGAAAACGTTTGTGTTGGCTTATTGAAATATTCTAGCCTCATGGGTACCTTCCCTACACCACTTCCACCGAATACACATCATATTGCCACCGTCGATATGATTTTGACTGTGGCTTATCAATCTTTGGAATCATCTGACCCTTGGATTATACCTAGTCCATTGGAATTCGATGCACTAGGTGACACCATGCCACTTAGTTCAGCTGAAACCTCATATGTTTCTATCCAATCCACTTCTCTCTCATCAGATGACCAACATCTATTGGCACCTGACAGTTACTTTATGCCATCACGGTTAAGTTCTTTGTTGTCTACGATCAACTACATTTCCCCATTTTTTTCTTTTGATGAATCTATTAAGGAAACATTAAGCATTGATGAGCTACCTCAGGATGATAACCATCATCGATCCTCTTTTCTTCCCCCTCATGAAGAAATTCAGGAAGATATACAATCTATCTCCCCTCCTAATGTTGATTTTCCATCATCTTCCATGCCTTCAACTTCTGATGATTTGGATCCAATAGTTGACATGGTGATCTCTTCGGTGGGGCTATTGGAGCCTGATCTCCTTACCCCTGTCGCGACCCTCAACATGTGTTGCTTCTAGAGTGATTTTTTTTCCATCCAGTGAAGATGTCTTGGAAACCATGACTGATTTTTGTCCCTTGACATGGTGTTCTTCCAGAGTGTTATTCTCTTAGAAGCCATGATCAGGAAGAGTCCATGATCATAGTTTTTCTCTGTGTGGCAAGGTC
>JASDQU010310851.1:0-13721 GCA_032191745.1 Picea mariana
GAATTCAATATATCCTACCAATCTTTGAAATTTACTCATAATTGGATTCAATACAAGAATTTGATTATTGAGAAAAAAAAACACAATGTAATTCCATGTTCCAAATGATTTGTCAATTTAACCAATATCATGTTGATGAATAGTGTCAAGTTAACAATAACTTAAATTATATTTTGATATTTAAAAAATATATATATGTAAAATGTATTTTCAAATTAAACTAAAAAATTATATTAAGAATATTTATATTCTCCTCCTCTGAAAACAAAAACAACACTTAAATCTAAATAAACATGCTAACATTAAAAACAAATACGCCCATCCTTTTGAATTCATATAAATCAACAAACATCTGTCTAATGGAAAATGGTGTAGACCATATCAATTTTATATCACCCATAGTTAACACAAGAATTTAAAAATTGTTGTTGTAGAATCTCTACTGATGCTTCAAAACAAATTCATTCATTTAGAAGAACTCTGAATACTCCGGCATAGTACATAATTATGCAGCAAATCAAAAACTAATCTAAACAACCTGTACAGATAACAAAATTTAGTGCATTGTTCAAAGAAGTGACAACTACTTACACGCTTCATCATTCCTCTTCTTAATCCATCAAATATCTAAGTTTTTAGCGCAAGATGCAAGGACAACCCTGTCTAACTTTTGTGCGGCCGGTGAAGACTTCTTTATTTCTGATGTCAAGTTGTTGCGAATTTGTTGAGTAGATTTTTCATCAAGCACATGAAAGTGGCAGGGGCATTGGTTAACCCAAATGGAACTACCACAAACTCATAGTGACCATACCTCATCCGGAATGCAATTTTATGGATGTCTTCACCCTTACTTCAGACTTGGTGGTATCTCGACCTCAAGTCAATATTTGAGAAAATATACGCACCCCCCAATTGATCGAACATGTCATCGATCCTGGGTAAGGGGTACTTGTTCTTTATGGTTACCTTATTGAGTTATCTATAATCTATACACAGTCTAAGGGTACCATCCTTCTTTTTCACAAATAGGACTGGTGCTCCCCATGGAGACATGCTGGGCCAGATATATGCCTTATCGATCATTTCTCTTAATTGGAATTTGAGTTCAACTAACTCAGGTGTGCTCATCTGGTAGGGTGTCCTAGACACTGGCACCACTCCCGGTGCAAGTTCTATTGATAAGTCTATGTCTCTTCTTGGAGGTAGACCCGATACCTCTTCCAAAAACACATCTCTATATTCTCTCAGGGTAGGGTGGTATTCGAGGCTTGGTTTGTCATCTTCAATAGTTTTCAACACCTATATTTCATATAGGGGACATCCTTTTCGGCAATACTTTCTCATTTGTAGAGTTGATATTTGTCTCACCAAGACAAGTTTTCAGATCCCTTGAAGGGTTATCCTTTTCCATTCTTTACTTACACATTCTAAGGTTTTATGGTAACAGTCCAATCTGGCTTTATGGGTGGCTATCCAATCCATACCAATCAATAGATCATACGATCCCAGGGGTAATATGTTAAGGGCTGCTTGGGTGTGGAATTCACCCAACATTAATTGGCAGGTTGGTATGACCTCTGCTACCCTTATTTTGGTGCCAGTGGCTAAATGTACCAACCATGGCTTGGTAGGATTTTGTGGCTGTAGTTTACACTTATCAACAGCCTTAGGGGCTATATAATTCAAATTTGAACTAGGGTCAATCAAAATAGACACTAGATGGTTGGAAATCATACCTTCTATTTCCACCACTGAAGCTTGGTGGTAAGATTGGTTATTATTCAAGGCTGCATTAATTTGTGGCACACTCCTGGCCACATCATTCACGGTGGTAGCTTCGTGGATGTTGTAAATTCTCTGATTATTCTGTTGTCGGTGTGGAAAGTCTCTCGGTAGATGTTCTTCTCTACAACCCCAACATTTAAAAGTTTCTCTCTTTGGGTTATCAGCCTTCACTGGTGTAGATCCAGAAGTTTTATTTCCGCTCAAGGAGGGAAAGTTTTGCTGGTGTACGCTCTGGGCTAGGAAGCTCATCCTTGGGTTTTTCTTATAGTTCTCAAATCCTGGGAATTTAATCCCCTTCTTCTAAAATCTCAAACTATTCTTCTGTTTCCATCCTTCACGAGGTTGTGTTCGATGTATGAACTGTTCATGACAATATTTTGTCTTTCAGATAGTGCTTTTTAGGGTCTTTGGTTCATCAAATTCAATTATGTTATGATAGTCCTTAGGTAGTCCGCTGATGAAGTGTTGCACCTTTTCCTTTTTTTATTTTATAGAAGGTACATACCTTAACAAATCAAAGAATTTGTTGACATATTCTTCAATAGTGAGTTGCCCTAGTTTGAGTTCATAAAACTCTTTATTTTTCTCATCGAAATATTTTTCCGAAAAATACTTCTTCCGGAAGTATTTCTCAAATTGCTCCAAAGACAGGTCCTCTTCGCGAACCCCTTTCACATTCTTAAGGTCTTCCCACCAAATGGAAGCCTTTCTATTCAAGTTTAAGGTGGCCACTCGGGCCTTCAAATTTTCTGAGAAGTCATGGACTCTGAAATACTTCTTTAGTCAAAGTAGCCAAGCCTCTGCTTCCTCTCCCTTCTTTATTTCACCATCAAAGGAGGGTGGTTTGGACTTCCTGAATTCTTCAAATTTATGACCCTTGGAAATCTTTTGCTTCTTCTGTCTTCTTCGGGTACAAGAACTAGTTTTGCTACTAGAAGAGCCCTCCGAGCTGCCAGCTTCCTTCCTAGAGGAATCATCTGCCGCTTGTCCTTTACCTCTGGGATGGACCTTTTTCGAGGTGCTCCTCTCAGTGTGGCCACCGATATGACCATGTTTTTGTACCTCAGGTTAATGTTGCATTTGTCTTTGTAGGTTGGATAAGCTCTGTAGTAAAACTACATTAATTTATGTTTGCTTCTCTTGTTCTTTCATCATCCTCTCATTGTCAGCCTTGCAGCTTTGTAATTCGACCATGAGGCTCCTCACAGTCTTGGATAGATCTGGAGGGGTCCCTACCACCCTCCTTTCATCAGACTCTTCATCTCTATTGTGGGAGCCCTCCCCCACTTCATGGTGAGTCACCATTCTATACGTTGATAATTTCCTATGGTTGATCTTGCACTTGTGTGCAAAAGGAAAAACGTTGGTTGTTAGTCAATCTTCATATTCATTTATAACCAATACATAATTCATATTTTTCTCATGCACACACACAATAGGAGTTTTCATTCTTAACTTCGACTTTTTAATTGAGCGGGTCAATATAAGGAGTTTCTTCTTTTAATGGTACCCTGAATGGAGTCTCTATGCAACCCGTTCATGAGCCCAAGCAGGCAAAGTGTTGTAACCATGCTCTGATACAACTTTGTAACACACCCACTACGAAGATTTCCTGAAAGGAAAAGACATCCATCAGAAAATTCAAGCATCGGGAAATCGGGGATTCCGTGAACAAGAGTTTTAGTGCATTTTGATATTCGAAACCCCGAACCCTGATAAAAGGTAAGACTGCAGTCATATAAAGGCCAGTCACATGACTAGTGCATATCCAGGAGGGGCTAAAGCAAAAAGGGGAGTATATCGGAGATTGAGAAATCGGGAACCAAAGGTTCGTGACATCGGGATTTTCGAAAGCCCGAAATCCGATTGTGACTTTCTGTGGTGAAGGGAGAAGGGACCGGACCACAAGGCTGTAAGGTGCTGAAAAAGACCTGTCGGCCACATTTGAATAATGATTCTAGGGAGGAATTGAAGAAGACTCTCTGGCTCAGGGTGAACTTTGAATGATCCTTAAAGATTGGGAGGTCAGCGCTGAGGCCTTTTGCCGAGGCAGGGGTGGGCTGCATCAGTTTGGTATCAGAGCGTAGAAAAGTTCTTTGCTTTCTATAGCAGGGAAGAACAAGATTCATCATGCCACCTAGAAGAAGAGATAGACAATCACCCAATCCCGAAGGGGAGAGGGAAATGCCATGGAGAAGAGGTAGGCAGATGCAAAATCCAGAAATGGAAAGAGAGATACATGATCTATGAGCCAGACTCAACAACATGGAGACAACACAAAGACGCACAGTCAGTGCTAAGGATCTAAGTGATTCCGAAAGTGAAATAGAGGCTGAACATGAAGAAGAATTTGTAGCCGAAGATGAATCAAACGAATGTTTGATCAGAGCTATTTCCAGAATGGGTGCAAAAGCAAAAATGGACATTCTAGTTTACCAGGGAAACTTGGATGCAGAGGATCTTCTAGAATGGATTAGAGCTCTGGACACATACTTTGACTATGAAGATGTCGAAGAGGAAAAGAAGGTCAAGCACGTTGTCACGAGATTAAAAGGACATGCAACATTGTGGTGGGATGAACTACAAGCTGACAGACGCTGCAAGGGCAAGCAGAAGATCAAGAGTTGGGACAGGATGATTGCAAAGATGAAGGCAAAATTCATTCCCAGGGATTACCAAATTACTCTGTTCAGGAGGATGCAGAACCTAAGACAGAAATTGATGACAGTAAAGGAATATATTGAGGAATTCTACAGGCTGAACATCAGAGCAGGTCATCGGGAAAGCGATGATGAAAATTTTTCCAGATACATGAATGGCCTGAGGTATGACATCTAGGATGAGATGAGCATGGTAACCATCCGAACGGTGGAAGATGCTTATCAAATGGCTCTGAAAGTGGAAGAGAAGCTGAGTTGAAAGCAAGGTCAGAGAGGGCGAGGCAGAAGTCAAGCCAGGGGAAAATCAGTTGTTCAAGAAAAAAATCAGAAACCCAAGGAATACTGGAAGAAACCTCAAACTTGACCTGAGAGAGGTGGAAATTCAGAGCATGGGAAATATGCTGAACATAGAGGGAAACATACTGAGCAGAGAGGAGGGTATGTTGATAATAATACTTTTCCTCGTACTAGAGGCAGAGGAAGAGGAAGAGGTGGAGTAATAAAATTATTCACATGTGGAAAGAATGGGCACAAGTCTTATGAGTGTCCTGATAAAAAGAAAGAGGGTGGAGAAACTCACATCGCCGAAGAATAAAGGCAGGATGTTGAGGTAGAAGATGCTGAAGGTGGAAGATCGCTAATGATGCGAAAAGTTCTTTTGACACCCAAAAAGGAAGTCAAGAGCTTAGCCCAAAGAAAGAGTCTTTTTAGGACTCCTTGCAAGACCAAGGACAGGGTATGCAAGGTCATCGTGGACAGTGGTAGCATGGATAATCTCGTATCTACTGAGATGGTAGAAAAGTTGGAGCTGGAGATGATTGAACATCCGAGTCCATATAGAGTTTCATGGCTACAAAAGGGACATCAGGTAAATGACACTAAACAATGTTTGGTTGAATTTAAGATAGGAGGGTATAATGATAAGATACTCTGTGATGTTATTCCTATGGATGTCTGTCATTTATTGTTGGGTAGAACATGGAAATATGACAAGAATGTGATTCATGATGGGAAGATGAACACATACACCCTGGAGAAGAATGGGAGAACTCATATGTTACATCCAATCAAAGATAAGGAGGTGAAGCTGGAAGTAAGCAATACAGTACTTCTCATGAGTGGGAGGGAACTTCTTACAGAGGTTAAGAAGAAGGAGGATCCACATTTCATTGTGGTCAGGAAACCGAAGATTGTGTTGACTAGCACAAGAGTGGATGATTTACCAGAGGAAATTCAGGAACTGTTGGAAGAGTTCGCTGATATAGTAGTGGACGAATTACCTCATTCGTTGCCACCAATCAGAAGTGTGAGTCATCATATTGACCTTGTACCAGGAGCCAGTTTTCCAAATAAAGCCGCGTACAGATTAACGCCGCAAGAGAATGAAGAGTTCAAAAGACAATTCCAATAGTTATTGGACAAAGGTTTAGTCAGGGAAAGCTTGAGTCCATGTGTTGTTCCAACAGTACTCAGTTCGAAGAAAGATGGAGGCTAGAGGATGTGTGCTGACCTGAGAGCCATTAACAAGATAACCATCAGGCACAGATTTCCATTACCGAGGATGGATGATCTAATGGAATGTTTAAGTGGGGCAATTTTTTTTTCAAAGATTGATCTGAAGAGTGGATATCACTAGATTCGCATGAGAGAAGGTGATGAATGGAAGACAGCCTTCAAAACAAACAAAGGGTTGTATGAATGGCTTGTTATGTCATTTGTCTTAACAAATGCACCAAGTACCTTCATGAGGTTGATGAACGAAGTCCTGAAGGAGTTCATCGGAAAATTTGTCATTGTCTATTTACATGACATATTGGTTTGCAGTAAAACAACAATGGAGCATTTGGAACATTTGGCTACAGTGATGCAGAAATTGCAGCAAGAGAAGCTATTGATAAACATGAAGAAATCCTCATTTATGAAGACAGAGCTCATTTACTTGGGGTTTGTTATTTCGGCAAATGAGTTGAGGATGGATCCAGATAAAGTGGAGGTAATCAAGAATTGGCCATCACCGAGGAATGTATTCGAGGTGAGAAGTTTTCACGGATTGGCTAGTTTCTACCGAAAGTTCATTAGGAATTTCAGTGGAATTAGTGCAACAATGATGGACACAGTGAAGAAAAGACATAAATATTTTCACTGGACAGAAGAAGCCGAGAAGAGCTTCAATCTATTGAAGATAAAGATCATGGAACAACCAGTTTTGGTGTTTCTGGATTTCCAAAAGACATTTCAGGTGAAACGCGATGCAAGAGGATTTGTAATCAGAGCAGTCTTGAGTCAAGAAGACAGACCAATAGCATACTTCAGCAAGAATATGAACGAAGCGAAAGTGAAGTACTCCACTTATGATAAGGAGTTTTATGCTATTGTACAAGAATTAAAGAAATGGAGGCATTACTTGATACCCAAGGAGTTTGTCTTGTACAGTGACAATCATGCACTGCAGTTTCTGACTCAATAGGAAAAGTTGAATCAGAGACATGTTAAATGGGTTGAATATATGCAGAATTTTACTTTTGTAATAAAACATATTTCTGGTACTACTAACAAAGTTGCTGATGCTTTGAGCAGGAAATGTTTGTTGTTGCAGGAGTTCTGAGTCAAAACATTGGGTTTTGATGATCTCGGGGACATGTACGTTGATGATCAGGATTTCAAGGAAGCGTATGAAGCAACTGAGAATCCAGTTCTTGGAGACCAGAGTCAATGGATGGAGTACATGATCCAGGAAGGATTGTTGTTTAAGGGCAATCAACTGTGTATTCCAAAATGCTCCATGAGGGAGAATCTGCTGAAGGAGAAACATAGTGGAGGACTGGTCGGACATTTCAGTCATGAAAAAACATTCGCGAAGTTGAATGAGTCATATTTTTGGCCAGGAATGCGAGCGGTTGCCAAGAGATTTGTCGACAGGTGTAGAATTTTCCAGCATTCAAAGGGGAGAAGACATAATGCAGGATTCTATCAACCATTTCCCATACCAGAAAGGCCATGGGAAGCAATTAGCATGGATTTCATATTGGGGTTGTCAAGGATGCAAAGAGGATTTGATTTGATCTTTGTGGTGGTGGATAGATTTTCCAAGATGGCACACTTTATCCCATGTCAAAAAACCAGTGACGCGACTCACATCGCGAATTTATTTTTCAAAGAAGTCATTCGACTTCATGGCTTACTAAGGAGCATAGTTTCGGATCGAGACACAAAGTTCATAGGGCATTTCTAGAGGACCTTATGGAAGAAGTTGGGAACTAACTTGTTGTTTAGTTCATCTTATCATCCTCAGACGGATGGAAAGACAGAAGTGGTCAACAGAAGTTTGGGAGACTTGCTGAGAAGGCTGGTGACAGAACACCACAGCCAGTGGGATAATATATTACCGCAAGCAGAGTTTGATTATAATGACTCAGTTAATAGGAGCACAGGACAGAGTCCATTTCAAGTTGTCTATGGCATGCATCCGAGAGGAATTTCTGAATTGAGGGATTCAGAACAGACTACGACTAGAAGTGTCAGTGTAGAGGATTTTGCAGAAGCGATGAAGGGACTTCATAGCCAGGTGAAGGAGCGATTGTAGAATTCAAGCCAGGAGTACAAGCGTAGAGCAGATCAACATAGAAGACAACTTCAATTTGAGTTTGGTGACCTCGTTCTAGCACATTTGAGGAAGGAAAGGTTCCCGAGAGGAACATATAATAAATTGAAGATGAAGAAAATCGGACCATGTAGGATCTTGAAGAAATTTGGGGCAAATGCTTATGAGATTGAATTACCCGATGGGATCGCAATTTCTCTGATATTCAATATCTCATATTTGTACCCATACAAAGCTGAGGAAGTAGGAATAGGTGATGAACAGTCAGAGGTTCAGTGGCAAAAGCAGATGCTAGTTGCAGTGAAGCCACAAATGGAAGGCATACTAGATAAAAGAATTGGCAAGAAAACTAGAAGGAAAGAATACTTTGAATATTTGGTCAAGTGGAAGGGCCATCCAGTTAAAGATTCCAGCTGGGAGAATGAAGCAGAGATTCAAAAGCATGGACAGACCGTGCAAGAGCTCATGGATAGGAGCCCATGAAAATTTTCAAGTGAGGGAGTATGATGTAGGAGCATCGCCAACCCATCAAGCTAGCAAGCGCGGAAGCGGAGGACAGCTGGATAAGTGCCAACACAAAATTTTGAATTGCCTTGGAAGTTGTTGTGCGATATTAAATGAAACCATTAAAAAGAGGTGCACCTGTATATTGTAATCAGATCTTGAGCCTTTAGCTCTTTTCCTTAGTAGGTAGGAGGCATTTAAGATAGTTAATGCAGGTAGATAGATTTTAATTCTAGATTAGACAGTTGTAGAGTGCAGGAGGGAAACGGGATATAGACACCCTCATTGTGCATTGTAACATTATCATAGATGGAAGCATTAGAGCATAGAAGAGAAGCAGAGAGCTGAGTAAGAACAACCATGTACTGATATTTGGATTAATAGAAAGAGGTTGATTCAAATTCATGGTTTTGTGTTTATTCTCTGTGTATTGATGTTGAATGATATGCTCATGAATGCTTGCTTCCTGTTATACATTTGATTTTATATGTTGTGTATGTGATTTCATGTTCTGAGTTTGAAGTCTGGAAGGAAGAAGGAATGAGTTTCAATTGTTTCTCTGTCTGAGCAAGATTCCTGCAAGGAGTGCAGTTGAGTTGTCTGCAAGGAGTGTGTTGACAAGGAGTTCAGAGGGTTGTCTCTGAAAGCTCAGGAGAGGTAGCAGTTGTTCTCATTTCCTCAGAATATAGTAGGCACAGGTGCCATGCAAGGAGTGCACAAGCCAAGGAGGGGATCTCAGGATTATGAACCTGAGCAGCATCTCGAAGGACTTTTGTGGCAGGTGTGCACAGAAGTTGAATTGTTCGACATTTGAAAGTATCTGAAGCTTGCCGCAAGGAATGCACGCAAGAATCTTCTTTACACCTCAGAGTTGTGAGAAATCTCAGGAGGGATAAGGCATTTTCATCCATTTAAGGACAATGATGAAAGGACTGCGACTGGAAGTATCAAGAAAGGGGTCGTAAGTTCGCGCCATGGCGGATAAGGTTGGAAAGGAAGACTCAGATCATCTGAAGAAATCATCAAAGTGGAGGGATCGACGGTCAGAAATCTGTGGGGAGGATTAGTGAAATCTCGCCAGCTATTAGATCTGCCAGAGAAGCGAGGAGGTTACGGCTGCATCCGGAGTTCAAGCTCAGGAGATTGTGGACCATCAGATCTCATTCAAATACCCGTCAGCCATTGGATTGACTAGGAGTTGCATAGAGTTCAAGCTTTGTGAACGGGAGGAGGAAAGTTCCAATGAGAGGCGTGGCCATCAGAATTTCGACATTCACGAAATCGGGAGTCACGAGGATGAGTGATTGTGAATTTTCATAGTGAAAGTCCCAGAATCAATCTGAGATGTCCATCTTGAGCAGACAGGTGGCGATAATAGAGAGCCCGTCGGCATTTCGGTGACCAGGGTTTTAAGTTGACAAAGAACTTGTGTCATCGGGGTATCGAAAGTCTCAAAATCCTGAGGTTAAATCAGGACTGTCCATCTTGAGGGGACACATGGCAAAGATCTAATATCTCGGGAAAAGTCCCAAAGGGGAAGACTCCATCGGAGTTTCGGGAGTCGACAAATCGGAAGTTGTGTGAGCAAGAGATCAGGAAAATTCCTGTTGGAAACCCCATGAAGGATTGGCACCATCCATCAGTTGGGACACGTGGACAAGATCGGAAGCCCATCGGCATTTTGATCATCGGGACTCACATAGGTAAATGTTTTTGATTTTTTAGATTGGCGAAACCCAAGGGTAAATTTGAACCGTCCATCCACCAGGGACGCGTGTCCAAAATCCGAAGAAAGTTGGGGATCGGCTTTTTGTGAGTCTTGGGGACCAGGGGGACTTGCATTTCGAAATCATGAATCCCAATTCTCCGAAAGGAGGAGAGCCCCATGTGGGACCTAGCTGACGTCATCTAGTCCTAATGAGGCATCGGTAATTTCCACGGTGAAAACCCCGAAGCAGCGAGGACCATCCGTCCTTGAGGATGCGTGGTTGAGATCAAAGCTTTTGGGAGATTTCTCGAAAGGAAAAGCCATCCATCGAAAAATTCAAGAATTGGGAAATTGGGGATTCTGTGAATAAGAGTTTTAGTGCATTTCGATATTCGAAACCCTGAACCTCGATAAAAGGTAAGACTGCGGTCATATAAAGGCTGGTCACATGACTAGTGCATAGACAAGAGGGGATAAATCACAAAGGGGAGTATATCGGATATCGGGAAATCCGGAACCAAAGGGTCATGACATCGAGATTTTGGAAGCCCCGAAACCCAATTGTGACTTTCTGTGGTGAAGGGAGAAGGGACCGGACCACAAGGTTGTACGGTGCTGAAAAAGACTTGTGGGCCACATTTGAATAACGATTCCAGGGAGGAATTGAAGGAGCCTCTCTAGCTCGGGGTGAACTTTGAACGATCCTTAAAGACCGAGAGGTCAGTGCAGAGGCCTTTTGCCGAGGCAGGGGCGGGTTGCGTCAGTTCTTTTCCCTAGCATACTAGGCAACATCTTGCCTCCTCACATATGCTATATATCAAACAATATTTTTTCCTAGGTCTTTTCCCTCCATTTGGAATTTTCGCAGATTTCTAAATCCATGATTTTTAGGGGCTCCCAATCGCCAAATCCCTGATTTTCCACTTGTAACAATTAGCTGAGAGGTAGTTTCAATATGTTCCCCACTCATGGAGTCATGGTTAGTTGAATTTAACATCGTTGTTCCATTTTTCCTCCTACAATAAATAAAACAATATTCTGTTTACATACAAGTGTTATAGTCAAATAGTTAGTCGAGTCAAATCGGGTCTCTTCCCAACAATCATAATAATTAATTACAATTGATCAAATTCGAAATTCAAAATTGCCATAAATGGAAAAAATGTTCCAAATTCGAATTTACCAAAAACAGAAATAATTCTCTAACAATTTTCGAATTTCAAAAATACTTTATTTTGGGGGATGTCACACATATGCTTGTTGAAAACCAATTTCGCTAGACCCTCGTGTTTTAAGTAACATTAATAATTTCTAGGAAAGGGACACAATTATTAATTAAGACTTTGGTAAATACACAACTTTAAATGCTCATGTCTAGGAATGGGAAATATGAAGGATCCCTAATATTATAGACTTTGACATATGAATATATATGGAAAGGATTATATTATTAGTGGGACTGATATATATATATAAATTTCAACGTGTATATATTGATATGTTATAAGATTTTGGGGAATACTACTAACCCTTCCTACTTGTGTTAAGGAATCTGGGAGGCTAGGTTATAGTAAAGCCACCTTTAGGTATATGACTATTGTATAGTATGAATTGACTCTGAAATAAAAACCCTTATAATGACAACAAGGTTTACTACTAAATGAAAACATAAACCCTGTGAAAGTTAAATAGTGATGACAACTACTCACTAAATTTGTCTTTAGTTCTTTTGAACAAGTTTCTTGAAGGGAAAGAGAATTGATGTCCCTAACGAATTTTCTTTTAATTGGTAAAATTGGGGAACATTACACAAAGGAAAATGAGACTTTAGTTACCGTGTGTGCCTTTGTATTACATATTAATGGTGAGGGGATGTTTTTTGTACATTGGCCATGTGAACCAATGTGTATGGTGTATCCAAATTGGTCATGAGAACCTATAACTAATACAGTGCAGAACCCCCAGAACTTTCACCCAGATAATTCAATGTTATTTACAGGCATGGCTTAACTACGCATTGAACCGAGCCCATAACACTATTAGTGCTAATCCTTCTCACTAAGTCGGTGAATTTCATGATGGATGGTAAGTATTAGGGTTATGACTCTCATGCCATATGGGATTCCAACCCTCAATGCTAAACAACATTTTTTCGATCAACTGTGTCGTTATACAACTAGCATATGTTAAGTTCCCACTAACTACTATGTTAAAATCCTTAACGAAAACTGGCAAGAATGTCCACTACTTGTGACAGTTAGAGTGTGCATACAATGAGGGTATAACTCTAGCAAGGAGACCCGTATAGACATATGCGATAAGGTTAAAAAGTTAAAGTAAGGCATACAATAATTCATAAAACTCTATAAAATACGTTGCCTTGGGTGACTATAGATATAGGTACTATATACATATGTCTATATAGAATTATGGTAATGATTGTATATCCAACATTTCTAAACAAATATTGATACATGGGATATAAAGATATAAATAGGAAAAGAAAACTCATATAAGGGATTGGCTGTGGTAAGTTTGAAGTACTCCTTCATGGGATATGAAGTGGAGAGTACTAAGACTTGTTTAAAGGTGTATTTTTAGTAAACACCTTTGTGGATTCCTTTGTTAAGAGTAGACACCATGTTAGGATAGACTTGTGGGAAAAACCAAGTTACAGTTTCATGGATAGTCTAAAATTTAGCCTGTTGGACGAAAATTTTGTCACATGTACTGAATTAATTTAATAGGCATAACTTGATGGAAATATTAACTACCTTGTTATGTGTCACTTGTAACTACGAATAAGCATATGTCATATTCTGATAGCAACAATTATAGTTGTAAACCGATCAAGTATAATAGAGTTAAGAAGTTTTAATGCACCTATCGTTTTTTTTTTATTTGGTAAATTTGGGTTACATTACATATGGTATCATAGAAAAGGTTAGAGAATCTGGTCCTCAAAATAGGGCCAAAATGTTGTTTAGTACACGCTATTATGTTTACTGAAAAAATAACAAAAACTCTCATTGTTACAAACATAAAATATTTGTTTTTTGTGGTGATAATGGCAACACAGAATGAAGAGGAGATCAGACTTGAGGAGAATCCAAGGAGGGACCTCCTAAAAATCCTAGGCAGAATAGTGAAGGAAGTTCAGCTACCCATGTTCTTGAAACAAAGGAAGTTCAGCTACCGAGGTTCTTGAAACAATGAGGAACCTTATCATGGAACTGCAAGTTTTTAAGGCACATAATGAGAAACTGAAAAAGGCACATGAACACCAGTAGGAAATAAATGAATTACTTATGTGTAGCATAGTAACAAATAATATCCCAAAAGACAATGACAAGGAAGAAGAGGTCAGTAAAAGAGCCTCCAAAAATTATGGTCCTAACGTTGAAAATGAAAATAGTTTTTCTGAAGGCACACCAAGAGTAGAAAATAAAACAACCAGACGAAG
>JASDQU010310852.1:0-13622 GCA_032191745.1 Picea mariana
AACTATGTACTTGTAATGAATAAAGATATGAAAATAGTACACAATGTTCTTCGGTGTCTTTTATGCAATTCCTCCAGGTTTCACTTCTTGGAACCTCTCAGAAAAAGAGTTATAGCAAAAATGGCATACCTTGTTGAATTTTGGATTATTCTAGAGAACGAACTTGTAGAGCGTGACCTACACACAATATTTGTTGCATGGATATGAAAATGGAACACAGAATACTAAAGAATATATTGTAACCAATACATTTTTTATTATTGAATTTGGATCTCTTATGAATAAGTTATGATGTTTTTACCCAAAACACTTGTTTTAGACTAGTTGCAGGACTAGCCACAAACCCTATTTTCTACGGAGTGTAACTCCAAAACTACAGCGACCCACAAGATGAAATTTTTATCATAGTTACTTGGATATGTTTCCTCAATGGCCTCTATATTTTGCAATCTGAATCATTCTAGGAAAAAAAAAGTTATTGCAAAAATGGTGAGATGACCTGTAAATAACATACCTTAGAAAGCATCATCAAAAGAATTTGTCCTCCCTTGAATTTAATCCTTCTTTACTTCACCTTCCCTCTGAAATTATCCTTAGATATCCTTTGGTTACCTTAGTCACTTGTAGATATTCAATATGATCAAGTGTAATTAAAATGAGAGACCCTAACCTCTTATTTATACTTTTATGTAGCTTCCTCAAGGGGTTACCTTCTAACCATCTTAAACCACTTTCCTTATTTTAGGGCTAACCACTTGCCCACTTAGTAATTTCTCCATTAACTTTATTATTTAAATAATTTCTTTTGTATCCGCTTTGACTTATAGTACACTCATCACTTCACTTTATTATTTAAATAATTTCTTATTTGCAATCACTTTGACTACTTTGACCTTTTGGGACTTCTAGATGACTCATGAGGGTTCTCCAACTTCACATGGCCATAAATCTCTAACCTTAAGGAGTTATGTGACGTTTCACATACCATCGGAAATGGCATGACATGTACTATCCATCTAGAATAGTCTTACCTTCAAATATATTAAAACTCATACCATTATACATCAAACAAACTTGGGTCCATTACCCTAACCTTTATGCTACTGAAATTTTCTACCGGACTTTCTTCAAGGGTTGACATCAATGACAACCAACCCAAATAATCAACATCATATATATTCCTTTCTTTCTCTTTGATTTTTCTAGCCTTGGATATAATGCCATCATATTTGGCATGTACATCCTCTAGATGGGGTCCAACTTCTTCAAGTATCTTCTAGTGACTTTCTTGAGTCCTCTGTTCTTTCTCCTTTTGAAGTTGCAATGTCACCCCATTTATCAAATTCTGACATCATTCTTCAATTTTGGATTGCATTTCTGATTTTACCTCATCAATATTTAGGGATTGCTCAACCTTCTTGCAAATTTTCTCCTCAATTCGTTTTGTAGATTCTTCATCCAAGATCCTTATTTCTTCTTTATTTCGACAATGCTTCTTTTCTTCTTTCAATATATTAACCTCATCCAATAATTTTTTATAATGGTTTCCTAATCTGCATATCTCTTCATCTTTCTTTTTTAAATCTTCCATTGACTCATATTTTTACTACTTGCCTTTTCTAGTATTTTCTTGCTTTAAGTCCTTAACCTTCTTAATGAATGATTCATTAAGGGATGGCATCTTAGATATCTCCTCACCTTTCTTATTAATATATTTCTTTGTTTCTTTTAATTCATATTGAATTCTATACAGTTCCTCCATTTTTGTATCCTTGATCCATTTATTTGAGACGCATTTTTCAAATTCTTCCCATGTGCAGTGCCATCTAGTATCTGTATCAATAATCAACCACCATTCCCAAGATTCACCATAAAACTAATTTATTTCCCTTGAAGTATTTATGTCGGATTCCTTTACCATCCTCAACCATTCCATAGGACTGATTTCATCTTTATCTTTATCTCTTGTAAATTTAGGTATTTCTATTGATTCTTAATTGAGGTCTAACCCCAACCATTAACTTACAACCTCAATATATTAAGTATAGTGATGTGAAATAGTTATAATCCTTGTTCCCATATAATATTATATGTTTCCTCTTTCCAATGGATTTTGAATCAGCTCAATCAGACATTCCAATAAAAAATTATGATAGTTTTAAGTGAACATACCTTTGAAACCTTGATTTGGGGTCTGTCCTCCTGGCTGACATTCCTTCTAATCTATTTCTGAAATTTCATCCCCTATGAGTATAAAATTTTGACCTGTAGTACTATGAAATGTCTTCTCTGCAATTCCATAGGTTTAACAAAAATTGGTTTTTCCAAATGAAGTTTATTGTAACTTTCCCAAACCTTATCGAATTTTGGCCTATTTTGGAGAGAAAACTTGTACAGTATTCCACGCACCCAATACTTGATATCAGGTTATGAAACTTGCACCAACAATACTAAGGAACTTAATATTTCCAATTCTATTGGTCTGATAGAATTTGGATATTCTATGAGGAAGTTATGATTTTTTTACTTGGAACACATGTTTGAGACTAGTAACATGACTAGTCAAAAACCCTATCTTACACAAGGTGTATCTCCGAAAGTAAAACAAACCATAAGATTAAATTCGTACCATAGGTACCTTGATATGTAATATAAACATCCTACATGTTTTTCCATTTGAAGGGGCCCCAAAAATATGTTATGGTGACAATTCCAAGATGACTTGCTTGAGGCAGTAAAACCCTAGGATCGATGCTCTCGTACCAAATGTAATGAACCAAATGATTAAAACATCATAAAAAAATAGTACACACAATGTACAGAATGTGAGCATGGATCATAACTCCAATATAGATAAGTTACAAAATAACTCCATAAATAATAGGATAAGCTCCTCCACATAACCAAATACCTTCATACTTAACAATTCACATGTCTCCAATAATGAATACATGATCTCTCTATATATACCTATTCACACTTTCACATGAGGCCCCTTTACTATTAGGTCATCCCTATTACATATATATATTTACACATTACATGTACATTTGATCCCATATATTCCCCCTCTTGGGGTCATATCATATACATATATCCCTATAGATGCTCCCCTTGGGTCATAACAATCTCACAATGGATGGGGAGATAAGTTGGAGGAAAGTGAAGTCATATAATATTGATTCAGAGGACGCCATGGAGAGGTGGAAGCATAAGATTTATGGAATCTTTACAAGGATATGCACCCAGATCACCACTGAAGTGCCCGAAGGGGAATTCATGTCCTACCGGTTCTATGACTCAGATCTGGTGGATACGTTCATTGTTTGGATGTAGCATATTCTCGCACTCCATCTGATATGTGGCCTCGATACAGTGTTAATATGGATAACTTCATAATGGTGCAAAGCTCATCGATAGCATCTTTGTGAATGGGAAACTCTCGAATATTCGATAAGAGAAAGGTTCGGGCCAGGGGTAGATATTTGTTAGTAAATGTTTTCTTTTGAAAGGAATTGGGTAGCCATGTAGTGATGGGGTGTGTGAAGTAGTTATATAAAATCCCAATGCACTCAGTTGATTCGACATTACTTCCATCCAATTCCTCGATTCTATAGAGGATGAGTGGGTGAGCCATGTACATGTAGGATGGAGATGAACACTTAGTATGTTGTAATTGAAAGAACGTTCTCTTGTTCATTCCATCTAAACCCTATTAAGAAAACAAATGTGTTGCATAGAAACTAGGAAACAATGGTTGGTCAACAGATGCCACAAAATACGGATGAAAATATTGCAAATCCTCCATGGTGGAAACTAAAAAGTTGGACCCATGTGAAATAACATCGCGACTCGCTAGGGGTTGCCACGATAGATTAACCCTTGGTGAACCAATGCAATGGTGTGAAAGAGTTATGTGTGGTGCCCTTGAAGAGTAAATACTCACACATGTATGGAGCTATCAAAACCACACTAAAAAGAAGGTGACATAAATGTTTTCATGCCATAAATATTATCCTATCTATTGTTCATTTCCAAGGGGTTCACAAATTTTGACAATAGCTGACGGTAAATGCAAGATCCCATACAAATATTGTGCACATTTGGAAATACAAAGGAATGGACATACACCATGAATGTGAGAAGACAAGAAGAATATTGATAGAGATTGCAAAACTCATAATTATGGCGGTGGCCACAAAATGAAACACTCTTTCCATTTCATTGATGGTCAGAGAAGATGACAGGATGGTATAGGTAGTAATGTCCCAGTGGTTCTCGAGAAGGGTCATACAACACTCTAAGTTATTAATGATGTGGTGCATACCTCCCATAGATTATACCGCCATACCTAGACATAAACTTTCCTCTTCTCGAACTAATATTTTCCCATTTAAACTTGGGAGTTATTATTTCTAGTCTATGATAAGGATTCCAGAGCTACTTGGCAATGGAATAGGAAGATTAGAGATGATCAGGGGCATAGTTGATGAGTCCATCACGACACTAGGTTTCATCCATCAATATACTGATACTACAATTGGTAATGGATTCTTCAAGCAATTCGTAGGGCCATGATGCAGAGCTAGACCCCTTTTCTTTTATACCACTTGACAATTCAATAGTGGATCAATTCACCTCTGTCCTTCGTAACACATACCTCTATATTTCTATGATATATCAAAATAGGAAAAAAAAAAAACCGATTACAGAAGACTGATTACAATATTAACAAGAAATTTCAACACACTCTGCCTTGCCCACTCGCAAACTCCCTCTCTCTCTTTTTTTCATTGAAATGTAAACAAAGGAATCATTACAACTGCAATTTGGTTCATATCCACAAAGATAGCATCAATTGGACTCGAATAGCCTAAAAAAAACAATAACCTCTTAAATTTGCTAGTTACATGGAAAACATAATCGTCCTATCCAAAAAAATTCCACGTATTGAGGAACCAACTCCCCTGGTAAACATTTTTAACCTCTTGGTCATTTCAAATTTCACAAATTCTCCCGCATCATTCTTCCACAGAACAAAGAATTCATGGGCTCCTACACATGATGACTTCAAAAGTTTTGTCACTTTTCTGTAATAGTCTGGAAGTCATCCAAGTTTCGTCTGCCATTGGATGGTTCTTCCACTTGATAAATATTCATAATATTCCTTTCCCCTAGTATTCTTAATCAATCGTTTATCTAGGATATTCTTTGGTTGCAAAGGCTCCACTGATGGACACTGCTTTTGCCAATGAACTGGTTATTGTTGTCCATTGTCACATGTTGGTTTCATTACATCTTCAGGTTGATAATTATATAAGTATGTCACATTGAATATAGGAGAAATAATGATTCCTAGTGGAAATTCAAGCTCATATGCATTAGCTGAAAATTTCCTAAGAATTTTACAAGGCACAATTTTATTTATTTTCAGTTTATTGTATTCTCCTTTAGGAAATCTTTCTTTTCGTAAATGTGCCAACACCAAATCTACCACTTCAAAATTATACTTTATTCTTTTGAGGTCTTCCCTGCTCATATATTTGATATTGTTGTCTTGTATTTTTTGCTTCACTTGCTCATGAATTTCTTGAATGGCTAGCAAAATCCTCACCTGCTACACTCCATTGTTCTTCTCTTCCCAAGTTCTTGAGTTCATGCACTCCTCTTGGATGCATTCCATATAAAATTTGGAAAGGACTCTAGCATGTGCTTCTGTTTGAAGAGTCATTTTAGGAAAATTCATCTTGTGCTAAGACCTAATCCCACTGCTTTGGATGGTCTCCAACTAAACTTCGTAAGATATTCCCCAAACTTATATTTACCACTTCAGTTTGTTCGTCAATCCGAGGGTGATACACTGAAATGAAATTCAATTATGTCCCAAGTTTCTTCCATAATGTCCTCCAAAAGTGTCCCAAAAATTTAGTGTCTCTATCAGAGACAATACTCTTGGGTACTCCATGCAACCTCACCACTTCTCTAAAGAACAAATTGGCTACACAAGTGGCATCACTGGTTTTATAGCAAGGGATGAAGTGACCCATTTTAGAAAATATGTCTACGACTACAAAAATGGATTCATTCCCTTTCTGAGTCTTTGGCAATCCCAAAACAAAGTCGATACTCATTGATTCCCAAGGCCTTTCTAGAATTGGTAATGGAGTGTATAACCCAATATTTTGACTTCTTCCTTTAGCATATTGGCAAATCCTACATTTACTTACAAATTTCTGCACATCAGTTCTTAAATTTTTCGAATAACAAAATCGCTTCAGCAGTTCATATGTCTTGTCATGCCCAAAATTTCCTTGAAGGCTGCCATTGTTCTTTTCCTTGGTTAAATTTTCTCTCATTGAACAGTTGGGAATGCAAAGTTGATTGTTTTTTAACAGTAGTCCATATAGGATTATGTAATCAAGCCATGGACTTCAATTTTGAATGGTTGGGTTTTTGTAGGCCTCATAGACCTCTTTGAAATCAACATAGACCTCATACAACTCCTTTATAAAATCGAATCCCATCACTTGAACTTGGTTTTCCTGCATTAACAAATGCCTCCTACTTAAAGCATCCACAATTTTTTTAGACTTCCCACTGATATGTTTTAAAAGAAATGTAAAACTATGAAAGTATTCAATCCATTTAATACACTTTTGAATCAATTTAGCTTGTTGCATCACATATTGCAAATGATGGTTATCGCTATAAAGAACAAACTCCTTGGATAATAAATAGTGCCTCCATTTCTTCATTGCTTGAACAACTGTGTAAAATTCTTTAACATAAGCAATGTATTTCCTCCTTCATTCATTTAATTTATCATTGAAGTATGATATGGGTCTGTCCTCTTGACTAAGGACTACGCCAATTGCTTCACCACTGGCATCAAACTTCACCTAGAATGGTTTGCTGAAATATGGTAAGATTAGGATAGGTCATTCTGTAAAAAAAATCTTCAATAACTGAAATCCTCTTTCACCTTCAGCAGTTCATTGAAATGGTTGTTTATCCTTATTTATTGTCTCCACAATTGGATCATTCATCCTGTTGAAGTTTTTGATGAATTTCCTGCAAAAAATGGCCAACCCGTGAAAGCTTCTAACTTCAAAATTATTTTTAGGAGAGGGCCATTCAACAGTAGCTCTTACCTTTTCTGGATCCATTTTCAACCCATCCTTGGAAATGAAAAATCCCAAGTACACAAGATCTATCTTAAAAAATGAACATTTCTTCAAATTAATGAGTAATTTGTCTTGTTTCAGCTTCTCTAATATGTACCTCAAATGCCTCAAGTGCTCCTCTTTTGACTGGCTATAAATTAAAATATCATCCAAATATACTATCACAAATTTCCCTATGAACTCTTTCAGTACTTCGTTCATTTGCCTCATAAACTTGTTGGGTGCATTGGACAATCCGAATGGCATAACCATCCATTCATACAACCCATCATTGGTTTTAAATGTTTTTTTCCACTCACCTCCCTCTCTAACTCTAATTTGATGGTACCCACTCCTTAAGTCAATTTTGGAAAACCAACTAGCACCACTCAAACAGTCTATTAAATCATCAATATGAGGTAAGGGAAATATGTACCTGATTGTAATTTTGTTCAAGGCTCTAGAGTCCATACACATGCGCCATCCACCATCCTTCTTTGGAATCAACACCGTCGACACTACACATGGAGTAAGGCTCTCCCTAATTAGTCCTTTATCCAACAACTCCTACGCTTGATTTCTAATTTCCTCATTTTCTTTAGGGGTCATTCTATATGTAGCTTTATTTTGAAAACTTGCTCCTGGTATTAAGTCAATGTGATGACTTATGCTCCTTACCGGTCGAAATTCATTAGGAAAATCATCTACTACAATGTCACTCTACTCGTTCAACATATCTTAAATTTCGAAAGGAAAATCAGTGACAATAGTATAAGTAAGGATTACTCTAGGCTTACAAATCACAACAAAACTCACCTCATTTTCTTCCATCTGCTTCAAAAATTCCTTCCCACTCAACAAYAATGMTTTGGGAWTACTTCTTTCAGATGTTGCTTYKTATTRTAATGGAAACAAAGTGTRATTGATTCCATCCTTTTKAAATTTKTAGATATTYTTCTTTCCATCATGMAAAACTCCTTTGTCCAACTKCCATGGTCTACCCAATAKGATATGACACACATCCATAGGAATGATATCACACATGATCTTATCCTTGTAGCTACCTATCTGCAACTTTATCTCACATTTTTCATTCACCGGCAATTGATGGCCCTTTTGAAGCCATGCCATCTTATAAGGTGTTGGATGTTTTATCTTTTTCAATTTCAGCTTCTCTATCACCTCTGTGGACACTAAATTATCCATGTTGTTGTTATCTATTACCACCTTACAACATTTCCCTTAGACTTTACAAGCAATCCTGAACAAATCTTTCCTTTGGGTTGGTTCAACAACTTCCTTTTCTTGTTTCAGCAATACCTTCTTTAGCATTAGAGACTCTCCTGTCTCTAGCACATTTTTTTCTTCTTCCACTTCTGGTTCCCCTTCTTTTGCTGGGGAAACAACAACATTTCTTTGGTTTTCTTCTCAGTTTTCTAGACACCCATATGCCATGTGTCCCACCTTGTCACACTTGTAGCAACGAATCTCTCTTCCTCTTCCTCATCCTATGGAAAAGGATCTTCGGCCCCTAAAATATCCCACTTGCTATTGTGGAGCACTTGTGCCACTTACTTCTCCTTCTTGTGTCATTCTTTTCTCCTTGCTAGATTGTTGTCCTCTCCCTCTAGAAACACTTCTTCCTCTACTAGCTTACTTCCTTACTAGCTTCTCCTCTACAAATGCTAACTGGTATGCTTCCTCTACTATTTTGGGCAAGATCAAATTGATATCATATTGGATATCTAGCCTAAGGCCATTGATATACATGGATATCTTTTCTACAGACTCTTCCACATATCCAAATCTAATATTTATTTTATAAAATTCCTATGTATATTCTCTTACAGACATCAATCTTTGCCTGAGATTTTGCATTTGTATAAATAAATTGAGTTGATAATCTTTTGACAGAAACTTACCTCAGAGTTTCGCGACCATTCTATCCCAGCTCTTGATCTTTTGCTTGTTCTTCCTTTTTCTTTTGGTCTGCACACCATCCCACCATAAATCCGTGTGTCCCTTCAACTTTGTGACAATGAATTTAGCTTTCTTCTCCTTGTACATTTCTTCATATTAAAAAAAATTGTCCATCTCTGTGATCCAGTCGATGAGATCTTCTAGATTCATGCTACCAATATAATTCAAAATTTCCATCTTTGGCTTTGTAACATATCCCAAAACCTCCCTCAACATCCTTGCTTCTGTAGGCTCAACTTCTACCAATTATTCTGGGGCTTCTTCTTTCTCTCCATCGCTTACGTCTCTAGGTTCAGGGTCTCTATTATTTCCAAATTCCATTGCCACCATTATAGATTCTAGTCGTTGCATATTTTTCCTCAGTTCTACATTCTCTTGCATCAATTCTACATTTTCTACTGCCCTTCAACCTCTTCCACGTCCAATTCTATAATCCAATCTCGTTCCTGGAGTAGATACAAAACCTTTCTCTAATACCACTTGACGTAGAGCTAGACCCATTTTATTTTATACCACTTGAAAATTCAATAGTCAATCAATTCACCTCTATCCTACGTAACATAAACCTCTATATTTCTATGATATATCAAAACAAAAAATAAAAACCAATTTTTTTTTTACAGAAGGTTGATTACAATATTAACAAGAAATTTTGACACTCTGCCCTGCCCACTAGAAGATTCCCTCTTTTTTTTTTCATTGAAACGTAAACATAGGAATCATTACAACTGCAATTTAGTTCAAATCCACAAAGATATGATCAATTGGACTCGAATATCTTAATAAAAACAATAACCTCCTAAATTTTCTAATTACATGGAAAACATAACCGTCCTATCCTAACAAATTCCACGTATTGAGGAACCAACTCCTCTAGTAAACATTTTTAACCTCTTGTTCATTTCATATTTCATGAATTCCCCTACATCAAGCCATAACAAAACAAAAGAAATCTGGGATAGAAAAATACCAGAGCCACAACTACCCTGGAATGTCAGTTTTACAGGATCTCGCATGGGGAAATTTTAGGATGTTAACTTTGTTGACTATGATGTTTGAGGCCCTTTACAATTCTTGGCCTTGTGCTTTCATAATTGTGTGAAGGCTATTCAGAGTGTAGATGGCTAGCAATTGGTGCTCACGCAATAATGGGCCAAACCCCTTCAACAGGTCGACATACTCTCCCTGGTCGATTGTCCTCACTTCATCCATGGGGGGTCGGTTACCATCTTTTTTCAATTCTTGCTTACTTGCCTACATGGTGGATACTTTTGGTTGGGTGGAAAATATTTGGTTGATGTAGCAAAAATCCACTGAGTTACCGAGTTACCCATGGATGGCAAGGAACCTTAAAAATCACTAACAACCAAGGATTCTACCCAAAATGATGTGTATGGAAAATATAGCACATGTCATGGAATGCGTAGGGTGGTGATCTCATAAATTAATACTTGGCCAGTTCAATTTTCCACTCAATTTCTCACTTGTAAAATATTGTGGCACTATACGAAGGATGAATTCCCACTGAGCATCATCATATGGTTGATTGGTGTCTAGAAGGTGTCCAACTCGCTTGGGCACGATATATCCTTAATGAATTTATCGACTATTGCTTGGATGAACAAAATTTTGGAAAGGATTTCCACCACAATTGGATCCTATTGTTTCTTGCTATGGTTCTCTGGAGGCCCCCTCCAGGATTTTGTTGTGATGTTGGTAGTGGCTCAGCATTCACAGCCCCCCGATCCTCCCATTGCATGTTAACAAAGACCTCATCATGTAGACTTCCAAATATAGAGTCTTTCAAAAATGGTACCAACAAATTGTCCAGGAGGCTACCTCACAAGTGCTCATGATGTAGGAGCATCGTCAGTAGCAAGCGAGCGTGGGGCATCGCCAATGCATTTTGGCATGCGACCAAAAGTGTTTAAATTTGTTTTGAAATTGGATGCGCCAAACTTAAATGAGACAATTAAGAAGGGGCTTACTCCCTGATTGTAATCAGACCTTGAGCGTCCCGCTCTCGTCTGAAGGATTAAGAAGCATTTATGCATATTTAATGTATGTAGGTAGCTTTAAATTCATAGATTTGATAGTTTAGAGAGTAGGAGGGAAACAAAATATAGACACCCTCATTGTATAGTTGTAACAGATGATTATTACATTTAGACTATTGCAAGAGAGAGCAAAGAGCCGTGTTTGAAAATACCCATGTATAGAAGCCCTGAATTAATACATAAAGCTTTGACTCAGACTTATGGTGTTGTGATATTCTCTGTGTATGCATGTTGAATATTATCCTTAGTGTTGTTTTACTCTTTCTGTCATGCATTTGTTGTTTATGCTATGTATGTATGATTTCTTGTTGAATGTCTGAAATCTGAAGAGAGGGAGAGTAAGGAATGAGTTTCAATTGTTTCTCTGTCTGAGCAAGAGTTTTCTTGTAGGGAGTGTAGTGAAATTGTCTGCAAGGTGTGCATTGACAGAAATCAGAGTTCGTCTCTAAAAGCTCAGGAGGGATAACATTGTTCTCATTCTCGGTGCAAGTTAAGCATAGGAGTCGTGCAAAGTGTGCGTTGGACGAGTAGAGTCTCAGAGTTTGCAACCTGAGGGAATTGTTGAAAGACTATTGTCACAGGGAGTGCACAGAGTCAAAGAGGTTCAAATACTAGAGTGTATTTGAAGAAGTGCCCCAAGGAGTGCACGCAGGAATTATCCCCAAAGGACTTGAGGATTTTTCAATCAAGATCAGGAGGGATAGGATCTTCGAAGTTGGTGAAGAGAACCTCAAGAGGGCGAGTGCCTTGAAGTGTTGAAAGGAGGCATAGCAAAGTTGTTTTGCAGGTGGACAATTTTCATGAAGGAATACCTTGTTCATTTCATAGGAGTAGTCAAGGAGGCAATGGATGGTCGGGATTCTCCGAGGAGAATTCGTGAAGTTCTGAGAGCTGTCAGATCATGCAGAGGAGCAGGGGAGTTAAGGTAAGCCTATTTTCAAGTTTAAGTTCAAGGGAAATAGAGTCGTAGGATCGTGAACTCTCATTTCGTGGATTCGTGAGTCAAAGGGTTGAAAACCCTTGCATTGAGGTTCGCGAGATCATGAAGCGCGAATTCCTACAGGGCGAGAAGTTCCATTGTGGGACCCATGTTGACAATGTGTCGAAATTCAAAATTTCGTCAGTTTGGAGGATAGGAGGTCGAGACTTTTGTCCCGAAAGTCCCAAAGTCAAGAGTTGCGATAAGGAGTAACGAGGAGTTTGAGATCTCGGCACTTCAGGTGTCAGGATACAAAGGAGGTAGTGCTTTAGGATGTGAAGTTGCGAAGTGTCAAAGATGGGCACGAGGGACATGTGGTAGAACCACAAGGTGGGCCCGTGTGATAGACAGGTGGACACGAGTGTTAAGCCCTAATATTGGCTCATTACCACTTAATTGGGGCATATTAGATTAGTAATGTTATTTTATTTATGTCGGATTTAGGCCATTAGTTGTAATTTAGANTTTGAATCATCTTGTACTTGAACATTTAAGTGCGGTAAAAGGAGGTTTCCCCCTCGAAGAGGCTTATTATCTAATAATATCTCTTTTTCAAGGCGTTAAATACTTTTCTAGAGGTTTTTATATGCTATATTGAAGTTTGGTTCTTAACATATGGTATCAGAGCTCAAGGTCTTGGGGTTTCGCTGCTACATCTGAGACACCGTGGAATTTTCACTATAACTTTTTGTTTACAACGTTTCAGGAGGAACGGATTAAAGGGTATTTATAAGACATATCAAGGTACTTTGGGTTAAAAATTCAGCTCCTGAGGCCTTACACTTTCGTAGATACAGCCGGTACAAGATAGGGTTCTGGAATCATCCTGAAATGAGTCTTTGCAGCCTTTTCGCTATAAAAAACGTTCTGTAACGTTTCAGACCCTGAAATCCGGGCACCATTTACAGAAATTATTTTTGTATCTGTGGTAAAAATTTCAGCTTCTGGGTCATCTTAAATTTGTATATACACCCTGTGTAAGATAGGGTATCTGACTAGTCCTATTGACTAGTCTCAAGAAGGTGTTCCAGGTAAAACGATCATAACTTCTTCCTAGAGTAACGAAATTGCGTGGGACTGGTTGCATTGGATCGTGGACAGTCTTTAGTATTTTGGGTGTGAGATTCAGAATTTTATATCAATTATTTTGTGCGGGGCACACTATACAAGTGAGATCTCCTGGAAAGGACAAAAATCGACAAGTTGTGGGGAAGCTACCGTAAATTCCACTTGGCACATCCAATTTTGATCAGACCTGTGGCATTGCAGAGAAGCAATATTAGAGAAATACATAAGATAAAGTTTCATACCTAGAAGGGCCAAAAATTGGGAGATACAACAGAAGAAATATTGTCTAGCAGAACCTCCTCAAAATCAAGGTTCAAAAGTGATACTTGGCCAACATGCCACCCAAAAAGGGAACTTCTACACCAAATAAGCCAC
>JASDQU010310853.1:2888-13700 GCA_032191745.1 Picea mariana
TAAGGTATAGGTTTGGTGTAGGTTAACGCAACCATTCTTGGTCCCCTTCACCATCTCTTTCATAGCATTTTTGGTCTCTCTTAGCACACCCCCCTTCCATCAGTCATGAAACACTTATCCATTTTCCAGTAAATAATAGAATTTAGATTCATCAACCTTTTATACAAAGGTCCATCAAATCAAATGTTCACACATATTGAGTTTTCCATAGTCTCTTGGCCAATATAGTTATATTTACAAACTGGGGGAAACAGGGTGTTACATTAGTTATATATGAAAATTGCAATGTCATTTAAATTATTAATTTAAAAGAAAAATGTCTTAAACAATATAGAATTTATTGAATCTTAGGGTATGGTGGGTAAGACTGTGACTCAACCAACCATTGGAATGCCATCCTTTTTTGTGGTTGATGATATTCAGGTTGGCACATCACAGGTATTACATGTTTCAAAATTTAAAACTACAAATTAATTTGTTAAAATCATTTAAATTTAATTTTCAAATGTACAAATTTGAAATGTGTTATAGGGAAATGTGGAAAAGAGAGTGTCGGAGATTGGGATTGAGGAGAATGCATCCATACCTAAGAAGGATGCTTCTATTCATGATGATGCTTGATTAAATGTATGTACATTGCACATTAGTGAATTTTAGTTTGTTTTTATTCTCGGCCTTATATATATAAGTGTTCAATCTTATTCGTGTTGAATATGCATATTTTTTTCTACTTTTTTCAAATTTATGTTTGATCAACTTTTTAATTAAGACTGTCCTATTCAGAGAAGGGTTACTCAATTATTGTCTATATAACGCCTTGACACTTGGATCAATCATTTTGAAATATATAGAACTCCTATATAAGTTTATCGTCGTCTAAAATGGTACATTCAATCTTATTTATGTTTAGATCATGATGCAAACCTAATTCTAAAATCTAGCATTTGATTATATGAGAACAAAATATAGATATCCCACATCAAAAAGAGGGAAGATTTTAAATTCACTTGGATATTGATCTTATTTAATATTATATCATGATTCAGCCCAGACTATTCTAGATTTAAAAATATGATTACATGATCTTATTCATGATCTTATTTATACATGTTTAAACTTTAGATCATGATGCATGAAATTTTGAACTTGAGAATTTGATTATTTGAGAACAAAATCTATCCCACATCAAAAAAGGGGAAGATTCCAAATTTTCTTCGATTGCATTCCTTTCCTTCTTGTCCAATAATGGTGTAATATGGAGATGTGTTTTCTGCATACAACGAAGTGAATTCCATTATTCCACCTATTCTACTACAAAAGAGGAGACAAGTATTTTCCTTGAAGAATGGATAAGTATTTTCCTTGAACAATGGCTTAATATGGAGATTTGTGAACTTTCTGCATGTACACAAGAGAATTTACAAGCACACAATATTTCTCTTTAAAAATTTGCTAGATATGATCTTACTTTGTTTAGATCATGTAGGAAATGTTGAAAAAACATTTGGTTATAAAAGAAAATTAAAGATTTATGCAAAGAATGGCTTAATATGGAGAGTAACTATTTTGGAAGTGATAATATTTAGAGACAGCAATAATCTTAGATCTGTGGAACTCCAGATGGATATGTTATTCTCTCTCACATGGTTATGTTAATATTGATGATCTGCTTGGCTATGTTATTATTTCTCATTGTTATTTAATAAAGTTAAATATCTTTAAAATATTTGCTAATAAAGTATATGCTAGTGTGTGTTATTGGTTTTTCTTTTTATTGTTACAGTGATGTTTAAATTATTGGTAGAAAAGAAGCACATGGATTTTGGAAAATGAAACTGTTGAATCTTAGATCTGTGGAACTCTGATTGGGTATGTTATTCTTGCTCACATGCTTATGTTAATCTTGATGATCTGATTGGGTATGTTATTCTTTCTCATTGTTATTTAATAAAGTTAAATATTTTTAAAATATTTGCTAATAAAGTATATGCTAATATGTGTTATTGATTTTTCTTTTTATTGTTACAATTATGTTTAAATTATCAGTAGAAAAGGAGCACATGGATTTTCGAAGAGGTCTCAATGTAGCTCTCCCACCAAATTTTCACATGACCTAGTTCTAACTTGAGATTGGAAAAACCTAATGTTTCCTCCTCACATACATTATGCACACTAAAATAGACTTCTAATTTTTGCAACCAATGATTCAACTCAATTGCATCTAGCTCGCCCTAACAGGGATTGATGATGACCTTCACTTCCAATTTAATTAGGTGGTGAGAAGATTAGTTACTGGAGTTCCTTTTTTTGAGATTTGGTTCTTCTTTCTCTTCCCTCATCTCCTCATGACATTCTAGTTTCTCATGTGAGTCAGGCTGCTTTGAAAAGGGAGTGATATTTTTCTTAAGAGTGCCCATGAATAGGCCCATACTCTTGGAAATGTCAATTATTTGAGATTCCAACCTTGAAAATCTTAGGTGCCCTTCATCAATGGTTCCTTACATGCAGTCATCCTCCATATCTAAGGCTTGTGGTTGCCCCTTAAACCATGTCATGCCAATATTATCATTAATAAGGTTTTCAAGATCTAACTGAGATTTATCATTTTATGTTCCCATTTCCAAAACATCAATAAAATCATACAATAACTATGTACATTTATTTTAAATCACTTCAAATATGTGTCACACACCAAATTATTCCAATAATCTAATTAATCATATTTATAAATAAAAACTCCAACCAAAACTCAGATTTAAAGGTAGTTGCATAAGCTACCATGATAACTGGCTCAAATGGCTTCAATATCTTTGGGATTTTGTGGTAGAGCATTTTTTCCAATAGAAAATTAGCTCAAATTATATTAGGATATAATATTTTTTACATCTTCTTCCACAGCATGGGCCCAGTCCTTAATATGACTGATAATAAACTTTAGCCAAAAAGTGTTGTTCAGATAATAGCTTCCTTATAGGTCTCTGAGGACCAAAACTTCAAAAAGAAATACTACAGGATTACAAGTTTGTATAAAAAAAAAAACATCCAAAATAATGAAAGAACTATCTCAAAGTACCAAATAATGGTGGATATCAATAAAGGACAAGATAATTCATGGGACCTGTGCTCCCGGAATCCCATTTGTAATATGAAAGTATGCCATCAGGTTCATAAATAACTTGTTTGGATAGTTGATCTGCCTCCTCGTTGAAATCCCTGAATATATGTTGGAAGATGATTTCTTGAAATTTTTTAATTAATTCCTTTGTTCTATGTTTCCATCCTTCAATGGTGCTAGCCTGGAGCCTTCTTCTATTATTGAGCCATTATATGATTACCTTTGAGTCTCCCAGTGCTTGAAGTTTTGGAAGGGCTAGATGATTAGCTAGAGTGAGAGTTGCCCAGATTCCCAAGAGTTATGCCTTCGTATTTGTACCTTCCCCGCAGTTGAAATTCCACCTTTAAACTGTTGAATCTGGTGTTTTGATTACACCCTCCTGCTCCACAAAGTTTATTGTCTAACTGTGATGCCCCATCAAAAAAAGAAATAGAAAAACCAGCATGTTGAGTGATCAAACAAGCTCTTATAGGGATAAGTTTTTGAGTCGATGGATGCTTCTTGAAGAGACCCAGAGTCTTGATAACCACAATGTGAACTGAAGGAGAAGTATTCTCAAAGATAGCTTTGTTTCTTTCGATCCAAATAAACCAACATATAAGTGTTGCAAGAGTAGGAGAGACAGATTTATCCTTAGTCCATAAATTAAAACAGTCAGATAGTGTAAATCCTTCCCAATTTCTTTTAATCTTCTATATAATTTTAATTCTTTCCCAGACCAACTTTGTGAAAGTGCATTGTAGGAAGAGATGGTTTATATCCTTAGAGATATTTTTACATAAGATATAGAGGCTTGGTCCCTCCCATCCTTTTTGTTGCAATATGTCCCATGTTAATATTTTTTGTTCAACCGCCAGCCAAATAAACAACTTGATATTGAGTTGTAGGTCCCACTTCCATATGTTATGCCTCCATCCACCTAGAGTCGTAAATCTTTGTGTTGAAATAAGTGTCAAATAAGCATTTTTAACCGAAATTGTTCTAGAGGAGTTACCTCCTGTCCACATTAGTTTGTCTTCAGTATCCCTGATAGTAGCTCCAGCCCCAATAAGTTCCCTGCGATAAAGATCCCATTCAGCTGCCAGCTCGCCTGCTAAACCCAGATCGTCGCTACAGAGCTAGTTTTTTGTAAGGGAGAAATGTTCCATATGTTTTTTAGCTTGTGCAAGTATTGCGATCTTTTTCTACTTAAAATGTGTTGTAAAATCAACTAAGAGAAGGGATCTGTCTCCCAGTCCTAGGATTCTATCTCTTCCAATAGATATAAGATGACCTAATCCAGGAATCTGTCTAAGACAATGAGTAATAAGGTGGATTGACTTAATAAGACTATTCCAGATCCTTGAAGTTGCATGTTGTTTGAAGGAGGTCGATTTGTACCAATTGATGATTGTAGTATTATGAAGATATTTATCCTTTATAATATTGTGCCAAATGCCCTCTTGAGTGAGTACTCGCCAGAGTGTGTTGGCATTCAATGCTGTGTTGAAATGGAATAAATTCTGAAAGCCCCAACCGCTGCAACTTTTTGGTTTGGATAAAGCATCCCACCTGCAAAGATGATAATGTTTAGTTTCGTTGTTTCCATTCCAAAGAAATTTAAACATCAATTTGCAAATCTTATTAAGAACAGAGAGTGGAATAGTCTCCAAAGACATCCAATAAACTGGCTGACTCTCTAGTACGGACTTTATTAAAATATAACGACCACCCAAGGATAACCATATATTGCACCATAGTCCGATTTTTTTCTCCATTTTTGCCAGGAGCCAATTCTAGTCTTCAACTCGATACGCCCCAATCTTTAGTTGATATCCTAGATATTTGAAGCCTGAAGCAAGAGATGAAAAGGTGTATGGGAGAAAGGAATTGTATGGATTAAGATCCACTTCGGATAAACCTTCAAAGAGTACAGTGGTTTTGGATTCACTAACTTGAAGACCCGAGGCTTTACAAAACAATAATATGAGTTTGTCGATTTCCAACCATTCATGAATATTTGCCTTGGTCATGATTAATACATCATCCATGAAGAATAAATGAAGAATGTTAATCATTCTAGACACTTTAATTCCAGTAAGCTTGCCTTCTCCTTTGCTTTATTTTAATAAAATGTTGAGGCCCTCCATAACCAGGATAAATAATAATGGAGATAAAAGACAACCCTGGCGCAAGCCTCTGCCACTCTTGAAGAATTATGTAGCCTCTCCATTTAATAGAATCTACTGGTGAACTCAATGATGGTCTCACCATTATTCCTCTTAAGAGGATAAATGTATTACCTCATAACAACACAAAACCATAATTGATGAATACTAGAAATAACATTAAACACATTCACATGCTAACAATTATGGTATCTATTACTAATTATTATGTATTAGAAGCATCCACACATGTCCATTAGGTTCACCACCTTAAGGCTTGGGTGAGTGACTATCAAATATTATGTAATAAGTCAATGAATATTACAACATAGTTGTGAGATTTTTCCATGAGGTGATGTTTTGATTTATTTATAAAACCCAATAAGATATGGTATTTTAATATAAGATGTGGTGTTTTAGGTGTCATTATAATCATCTTTGGAAACATAACCATGATATCATGTGGTTCTTAGAAAAAATATCATTTATTCACATCAATGAACAGTTTTTTAACGCCTAGAAGTTGGTAATGTTAATTATATATTATATGTTTGACATAATCCTAGGACAAAAAGACTATATATATGTTCTTAGATTATGCGTTTGATTTAATATTATAAGATATTAGAATCTATGTGCTCATTCGGTTCCTCCAATTCTTCTTAATGATACTTTCACACCCATCTTTTCAACACTTTTTCAATTGGTTTTATTGGAAAGGAATTGGTTTGTTTTTTTTAATTATTATTATTTTATTATATGATTGAGTTAAACAATATAAGTATTTATTTTATTAATTTTATTTGGAAATTATATTTAGTTTAATATTTTTTATTAATTAATCACAAATTTTAGTATTGTTTAATATTTTATTTATATAATACAATTTTATTTTAAAGATATGTATTATTAAATTTATATGTATTTAAAAGATGAGGATAAGATAGATTTATGTTGAGTTTTTGTTTGTTAGATTTTTTTTTTAATGATATTGGATTTAAACAATAGTGAAACTTAGTATTAATAATTTTATTTGGCCTTGGCTAAACCTTTTATCTTTTTGGTTTTTTGTTGTTTAAATTTCATTTTTGAATGCATAAATGGATTTAGCCTCATGAAAAATCTCGGGGCACTCGATCCAACCATCTATCACTGGATTTTAGGCAAAATCAAACGGATTTTTTTTATATATATACTGGGGAATCGACAACTTGCAGCGGGGTTGATACCCGTCCGCTACCACTATAACCCTCACAGCGGGGTTGATACCCATCCACTACCACTATAACCCGAGGTGTGCCACACATCCTGCAAGCATGGAGCACAAGTAAAGCAGGGTGATAATCGAACTTGAGAACTCCTTTATAAATTTCCTTCTATTTACACGACACATGCCAATCGGTCTACAGCCGTGAGAAAAAAAATTCTTTATATCTTATTTTAATTAACTTTTCTAATATATCTTTCCATTGTGATATTTTATTAATAATAATTAATTTAAACAATGTCAAATTTTAATATTGATATTTTTTATTTATATAAAATTATATTTTAGACATATGTATTACTAAATTTATATGCTTTAAAATATGGGGATTAAGATATATTTACGTTGAAGTTATTGATGTTTTAGATTCTTGATTAATGAYATTTGATTTGGAGAATGTAGAATATCAACATATTATAAAGATATAAATTACTAAATTTATATTTACTTTTAATATGATGATGATTAAAATAGATTTATGTTATTTTATTTTTGTTTTGTTTTTTAATTTTTAATTTTTTTAATAAAAAAAACATTTTTATAATAATAATAATAAATTTATATAAATTAAAATTATAAAGTGAGTAAATGTTAAATTAAATTATCATTTCAACTATTTTTATTACATTTTTTATACCTTTCATTTCTATTAAATTTATTTTATTTTTATTTTTATTTTATTTTTCCAATTATTTATATTAAATTATTATTACACATTTCATTTATGTTAAATCCTAAAATAATTAAATAGCAATACAATCAATTTTTAAATTCTATTAAAAATAATTCAATTAAATTCAACTCACCTTTCTAATTCACTTTCTACAACATAGTATTTTTTAATTCACTTTCTACCACATAGTAATTTTTTAATTCACTTTCTACCACATAGTATTTTTTTAATCATTTTTAATGGAGTTGTAATTCACTTTCTATAACATAGTATTTTTTAATTCACTTTCTACCACATAGTAATTTTTTAATTCACTTTCTATCACATAGTATTTTTTTAATCATTTTTAATGGAGTTGAGGAATACACTATTAAAACAAATCAAATTTTAAACTCTATTAAAAATAACTCAATTCAAGTCACCTTTCTAATTTGCTTTCTACAATATGGTATTTTTTAATAATTTTTAATACAATTGAGGAATATATTTTAAAAATATAATATAAATATGTTTTTTCATCCTTAATAAAGATGAGGGTGGTTAAGGTGTGTTGGTGTATTTGCTTCACTTGGTATAGATATTCATCACAAATTTAATTAAAACTATAGTATTGAAAAAAGAATAAATGAAGAGTGGAAAGCTAATTATGGACTTAAAAATAATTATAAATCAATAGATTTTTGGATATGGAATAAGAAAAAATTTATCTTTAAGTTACTTATATTATCTTATATGGATGTGAAGTTTATGTATCCAGTATCTTTAGAGAATCATGGAGAAAAATAAAGTAACTTATGCGACTTCTTGGAAAACAAACACGTTAATCATAGTCTTATGCGAAAACATTGCATAAAAAAAAATTCTAGGAAAATTTCATAATCTTAGCACAATAATTATCTGCGCAGTTTATGGATTTGTATCGACATGGCTATTTTGTTATCCAGACTCATTTTTTTTTCTTGACATACCCATTGGGTGCATGATACCAATCAATATTTTACAAGAGCTATCAAGGTTTCATCTTCCTTGCGGTCACTCACCCTCCAAGCCCAGGCTCAGGCATCCCCTTCTCTATTATACAGTCCCTCGGGTGATCCATCTTGCCTTGCCAAGGTTTTCTCGCACGGGAAGAACTACCCATCGTGTGCATGATCCCAATCAATAGTTCACAATAACTATCAAGGTCTCCTCTTCCTTGCGGTCACTCACCCTCCATGCTCAGGCTCATGCATCCCCTTCTCTGCTATACAGTCCCTTAGGTGATCCATCTTGCCTTGCCAAGGTTTTCTTGCACAGAAAGAATTCCAAAGACTCTATCGAGTCTTACAGTTGAGGTTTCCCTCAGAATTTATCTATCGAGGCATCCCTCCGGCTTCTGTTACCTCAACACAACATATTCTAGGCGATCATGGCTTACCACGGGGTTCTCATGGCTCAACAGTAGCCATTTTTCATGCTTTTACAGCTTGACATCCTTCCGGCTTAGCTAAAGTTAGGGAAGAAGGTTACTCTCCTTCTCCTGGAACAAAAATAGTTAGGGACGAAGGTTACTCTCCTTCTCCCGACTCAATCATAGATAGGAACGAAGGTTACTCTCCTTCTCCTGAGTCATTCTCTATTTCATGCGATCAGATTATACTCTTTCTCACAGTTCTCCCTCGAACCTAAGAGCTCAGTCTCTCATCTCTACACTCTTCGCAGATCTTTCCCTTTCACCTGTATCACAGGTATATAGAAATTCATGAGACATCATAAATTTTAAATTCAATAATTTTCTTGTAAATCTGTCACCCATAGATTTCCAAATTCCACATTTTGTTCTCATATCTGTTTCACACAGGAACCAGATTCATAATTATGGGACTTTCCTTCCCATAGAGGTTTGGCTCAGCAGGAAATTGGTCTTCCTTATGGATTACAACACTGCCATATTCAGGACTCCTTTGCTTCCTGCACTTTCAACTTCAATCAGCCAAACAAATTGTTAACTTCTCATGCTCATTTATTTTTATTCCACCTTTATAACATCATCACAACCAATTTCAGAATTGTGCATACTATCAATCAAATTCACTTTATCAAAAAGGAAATACCATACCTTGTAGTTTGTCTCAGTAGGCAATTGGTCTTCCTTATGGGCTTACAATACTGCCATATCCAAGACCCATTTCCTCCTGCAATTTCAACATTCCTCAGCGAAACAAATTGTTAGTTTTCATGCACATTACCTTTTTAAAGTCAAGCATACTGTTAGCACTAGAAGTCACCCCTGGATTGTGGCAGAGGTAAGCCTGATACCCATCAGATTTTTTATGTCATAGGTTGGTTTTAAAGCAGTCAAATGGGCACAGACTCGAGATGACATTGTTTTAATTTAGAAAATCAGGTTGATATGCACAAGAAGGTGAGGTCTTGGTTTAAATTCAATCAATAGGTTGTAGTAAGGGTGAGTAGGTGGAAGACTTAGTGAGGAAATGTAGAGGTCTGTCGAGGACATCAGGTCTTCCAACAACCCAAAGAGGAAAGACTTAAATGCAAGAACTTCTCGAATTTAAATTTCAAAGAAACTGAAAGGAATTACAACAACACTATAATCAAACATTCATTATAATGCAGTCACAACAATTCAAGTGAATCAATCAATCATGAACTCTTTCAGTATCATAGGAAAACAAKATGTAGTAAGGAAATCTGATTGTTATTAAACAAGAAGTCTCAKGCTACCACACATAACCAGGAACCAGAAGCTTCATTAAAACTTTACAACACAGGAGCCTAGATCAACCATTGACCATTACAAAATATAGAAACTAAGTATACATAATCAAATCAACTCACCCCCTACAGAAGCACGCTCTGGTAACTGTATTCATGGCTTGGCATCTGCATCTTCCTCTGTCAGACCGCACTTGCACTCTTATGTCAGATGCAATCTCAGATCAGTATGAGCTTTACAGGAGAATCCATTGATAGGGGGACCCTGGGTTGACAGTCTACCTCTACGGCCAATTTCTCCATGCTTTCCATTTACCGGGTGAAACAAGGTTTCAACTACCTCCCCCTATTTCCATTAACTACTTTCATTGGGATTAGGATGCAACCTGACACCCAGGAATGCTTTAGGTGGTGCCCATGACTTCCTCAAAACGATCTCGGCGCCTCGGGCCATGTTGCTTTCCTTCTTCTTTCAACACAGTCACTCTCAGCCTTTGGAGCATCTCCCCTCTATCATTCCAATCTTGCATGTGACTTCATGCCACGACCTGGAGCTTCCATCTAAAGGTGTTGTCAAGACTTTGTCTTTCAGCAGTTTTCACTCCAACTTGATTTCAACATCGCAATGCCCGAAATTACGACATGACCTTTGAGATTGGCGGTTGGTCTGCTTCAAAATAGATGGCCACGATCCTTTCCCCGTCAACACGAAATGTCGGCTATGCGATGAGTGTTGGCCCCTCTTTCTAGACCAGCTTCCATGTGACCCTGTGCTGAGACCATGGGCCCAATTCTTGGGCGCTTCGCGATATCATG
The DNA here is from genome assembly GCA_032191745.1 of Picea mariana. Taxonomy (NCBI): domain Eukaryota; kingdom Viridiplantae; phylum Streptophyta; class Pinopsida; order Pinales; family Pinaceae; genus Picea; species Picea mariana. Next base: position 13,622 of record JASDQU010310853.1, read on the forward strand.
TTTCAGGGGTCTCATACCATGTTCTACTTCCGAAACCCAATCCGCAAAATCTTGATACTACTGATCTGGTGCCACGCGT
>JASDQU010310857.1:0-13622 GCA_032191745.1 Picea mariana
AGGATCTACTTCAACCTTCAGAAAATAAGGTTAGTTTATTCTTACTGTGTTTGCCTGAGAAAAGGGGTTGAGATTTTGGGTAGAAGGATAAAGGTTAAATCTGAAGGGTCATGATCTGCATGTAGGCTTAGAACCCTGGCTTACTAGTCCGTAGGGTAAAAACACCCAACAACAAGGGGAAAAAGATATTGTCCAGTATATGGTAGCATTAGAGTCTTGTAAATATGACAGTAAGATCAAGTGAAAATACATAATGTCAACATAGATTTTTTAGCCTTCATTTGGATTTGAAAGTATCCTGGTAAGAGCCACTGCAAATGATGTCAACTCGAATGTTGGGTACCAACATGTAATGAGTTGCATACATGATCTTAGTGAGATAGTTTCGCAGTTGGTTTCCTTTGTTAAGCCTATAGTTTCTTCATGGAATCAACATAATTCCACTTATTCAAGTGAGGTAAGAGGCTCTATTGATCTCATTTATTCTTTTTTGGACATGTGTACACCATTTCTTCTTGCAGAGCAATCTATTGTATCTCATTTATTCTTGTTTGACTAGTTTTGTTGTTGTAAATTTAACTACAAGTTGTAGGTTTTTGTGTGTTTCCACTCAATCTATTGCAATTAAAATGAACTCTTAAGCTCTCCCACTCACACTCTCTTGCTGAGAATTAGTGCACTCACTTAAATATCTAGGACAATTTTGTTGCCTGTGGACAAGCCTTGTTCTTCTTCTTCCTTCTCATCGACCTTGCACTATGTAGAACCATCCTATGTTTCTAGAATCACCTCTCTATGTTTCTAGAATCAACTATATGTTATTCCAATAAAGTATCAAGTATGTTTGATACTTGCAATTATTTCCAAGTAGTAATGATGCATGATCTATCCCTGAAAGAACACAAAACTCTATCCCTGAAAAAATACAAAAAATTGCCCCTGAAAGTGAAGATTTGTGTGTGGAAATACAAAGAATAGTCCCATTTTGTGTTGAAGCTCTACTCAATAAAACATAATAGATGTGGGTTGATTTATTTTATAACAACTAACTTAATAATGATAATAAAGAAGCCTCTCATTTTTCAACATATGTAAATAAGCTTGTTATGATTATTAACATAACAAATTTGGGTTGATCCATGTAATATCACATCGCATAGACATTTACAGTTGAGATAGAGATATGACATAAAACTCTTCCATTAATCATAAAAACAAGGAAATTACATGATAGAACAACCAACCAGGATTGAGAGATTGAGAAATCTCAAATGCCAAATTTCTAAAGAGAATTGCGAGACAAAATATAGTTCACTAGGTGAGTAAAAGATATAATAGGTTACAAAGAGTATATACAAGTATCTATGCAAATACACCAATAATTGAATAGAAAAATGGTTGGCTTGGATTTCCATAATGATCATGGGTGGCTATATATATTCCTATGACTCCTGGCATTCTTTCTTGTGGGCATGTTCACAAAATGTGAAAATCATGCATGCAGGGTTGGAATTTAAAGCATGTAGTTAATTTAGTGCATTGAATGGTGTATCCATCACCCTTGAAGGATTCCTTCTTAAGCTATATTCATAATGTATCACCAATCTAAAAGTAATGAGGTCCATAATGCACACAATGACACTCCTTCTACTTAAGTTATTGGTGTGTTTAGATGTACTTAATTTATTAATGCACTTGTTGAATATGGTATTGATTTTATTTTCCTTGTGTATTTATTTTACTTGTGTTGGGGGACCAAGCAGTCACTAATGTAAAAAATATAATATTTAGGGGTGTTTTTGGCTAGAACATGAGAAATTATTGATTCGATGGACCATGCCCAATACAATGATGAAGATATCTTATGTAGGTGTGTTGTTTGCAAGGAATATTCTCATCCAATGTGCATGGATATGCACTATTTTAGATGCACAAAAGATCCACAAGTGTGAGCATGAAATTCTGGACAATCATTTATCTCCAAATGAAATGATGTTGATTGGTGCAACTATGTGTCTAACATTTCCCATAAAGTTAAATTGTTAACAAACCTCAAGTAATAATTAGGCACAATGGTTGTCATAACCATTGTATAATCCACATATGACAGAAGAATAATTTGGCAGTATCAGGTGCACCATTATCATTCTTTTATGAAACCATGATGTATTTTTTTTAAAAGTGATCCACAAAAACAAACACCAAATTTTTGTGATTCATCATAAGGAGACTTGAGAAGATATTCATGTTAATACTCTCCCAAGGATTTGTTGGAACCAATAGAGGTGTGTACCTCCCAAGTTTATGATTTGTAGGCTTGGCCTTGTTACATGGAATGCAACATTTGATATGCACCTCAATGTTTCAATCAACTAGTTTAGTTAATATAAGTGTTTCTAAAGAAGTGTCTTGTTGACACCAAAGTGACATGTCAAATTAGACTAGTGTGTTTCCTAAATCACTTGATTGTGTTATATACCAAAGGGAATGTATAAGTGTCCATTTTGGTATAATATATTATCAAATAAGGTGTAGTTGACATTTTTTTTTATCTTCTGCAAGATCATTGTAGGTCTTTGCAAAATTCAGATTAGATGGGTAACCTGATTATCACAATTATGTCCTTAAGTGTTAAGCACAATGTCCTTACATGGTTTGAAAATCCTCAATTATAAATGTTATAATGATAAACATTAGTTTGAAAATATTTCACTCTATTGTTTATATATCTGGTGATTATTGGTTCATGGCTTGACCACTTGGTGGAGGGAAGACATGGATGGAGCTAGGGTTTGGAGAATGTTCTAAGGTTCTACAAGATCGATAGACATTTGGTTGACTATTCAAAATATCAATTCGTAGGTTAGTATATATAGTCTAACTCTTGTGTAAACACGTTCCCTAGTATGTTGAAAGTGTCATCACATACAAGGTATCCTTTGGGTCCCTCTCCTTAGCATAATGGCCAAACATATTAATGTGAGTGTTGAAAACCCTCTAGAAATTGGATTTTATGAGTGACATAATGGCATATCTACATCATGGGTATGTGATCCAGTATTTAATGACATTACATTGGTTGTACATTTAGTTGGAATTACTTCCTTATACATATGTGATAAGTCCCACACAAGTTCTCATTCATACTAACTGTAGGGTTGAACGTCATACCTCAAATTTGGTATTTTTTTGTTCTAGTGTATCCCCATTATACACAAATTGTCTATAAGCCTATGTTACAAAAGTTTCAGAGTTTGGGCATCAAATCGTCGGTTTAGACCATGGTATAGATTTGATTTGTGGGTTCACCTTTGATATCCTTGTTTTTGAGTCTTCGACACTAGGTGGGAGAGTACTTGTGGGTTCTTTGTTGGGACTAGAGATAATGAGTGGAGTTTTGGGAGGTGAAAATGTTGCAAATCCAAAACCCTCACCTTCAATCTTATTGTACTCAATTGTAAGAAAGGAAGCATACTTGATTTTGGAAGGTGATGGTAGTTTATGAAGGGATAAAATAAAAAAAACAAGTACAGTAAGAAACAAAAACACCCTTTGAATTTCATTTTAGATGAAGGGGTGATATTGGATGAAGTTGTGAAAATGGTGGAGATGGCATTGGTCAACCGCTTCCATGGATGTCAATTGGGAGATAAGATGATCAAGGACTAGTTAACTACTATCATGGAACCCCTTTTAGGGTATTGTATGACTTCGATGGTGTTTTCTTGAGGTTGGTGGGTGCTCATATTTTGATCGACAATTGAAAACAAACATGTGTTGAAATCCTTGTGGAAACATGGGGTGAGCCCCCTCATGCTAAAAAACTAGACTCCATCTTTTGATATGAAAACTAAAAGAATTGTTGTTGTCTTGACTTGGGTTAGACTCCTTATCCTATCTCTAGTAGTTTGGTTGTAGGATTTCTTCTGCGAGATTGAAAACTCTCTAGGACTATACTATGAACCAGACTATATGTTGATCAACCCATTATCAAGTGGTAAATAATCCTTTGAAGTACTACCATCAATAGCAATGTTTGAGAAACTGATAGTTACACTTCCATTTTCACTTTCTGAAATCCATGCATATTCACTAGTTTTTTTTGTAAGACTCCAAAGCATAATGCATGAAATAAATAAAAGTATCATTTCAGGATTGAGCTCAACAATATATTCAAGTAGAAGAAAAATTGAGCATCCAAGATTCCTTTCCACATTGATTATATAGGTTACCTTCAACCTCTTTTCTGCCTCATTCTTTCCTTTTGTGACACTGTACCAGTTCACAACCCTAGGTTCTAGAGAACTCAGTATATTATCAAGATTTATTTATTGATTTGGTATTGCAGATGGAAATATATAAATACAAGAGAAATACAAAATAAATAATTTTGTTTTTATTGAGATAATTTTTGTAGGTAATTATTATAAGATGTAAATGTCCACTCCTATATAGGTGGTATCCCTTTATGCTTGATGCTTAAACTTTATCTGCTATTGAATATAGGTCTTCTTTTTGCTAAGGAGACATGAATATAGATAATGGAGAGTTCCTTGATGCTTAAAATGTTTTACTATTGACATATAGTGCTACTTTTTTCTAAGGAAACTCGACTACAAATATCCAAAGTTACGAATTGTAAGGTTAATTGTATTGGACAATGAGATAATTTCTTGTAAAATAATGATTTAAATGCTTTTAATATCATAACTATCATAGCATAAAAGAGATTTGAAGGCTCATCACAATGTTTCATGTTCTGCACTTATTCTTTTACATCTCTTCCAATTCTTATTGCAATTTTGTTGTTTCATTGCTTGAAAAAGAAAACAGTTCCCTTGGAGATAGTTTGCTGCTAATTTTAAATGTTCTATATTTTTTTGCATGATGGTTGAACCACATGCAAATCAATCATACTAAAGATGCAGTGTCTCCAAAAGAAAAAGGAATTAATAATGTCAACAAAGCTCTGAATACTGCACAAGAGCATGTCAATATTGGTCATAGTGATCATGAAGAACTCATCGAGCAATGTGTAAAGGACATTGTTGATAGTGGTGATGGATTTGAGGTAATCAAATTTTTGTTATGATAGTTAATTTGTCCAAATGTTTTGGCATAAATTGTCACATTTAAAATGTTATTTTTGAAATAAAATTATTGTTTTCATTCTTCATACTTTTAAATGCTTAATAAGAAATTCTTCATACTTTTGCATGTTGTATATTAGTTTTGCATGATGAAACCACATGCAGGGAAATTCTATAAACGAAGCACGACGAAAAGGAAAATTCCTTATCAAAAGAGCTATGAAATATGCACTAAGTGATTTCAATTTTGATAGTGATCATATTGACGTTGAACTCGAGAATAATGTGGAGTATATTCATAGTGGTACGAGTGAACAAGAGGTGAGTGCAATAATTAGATGTTAAATAAAAGAATATAATTCTTGTTTTAACATTTTTCATATATTGTTTTAACATTTTTTATATCTCAAGATAATGTGTATTTATTTTTGTTTTTTCATAAATGTATTGATCATAAACTCCAAGAACGTGACAAAGTAAAGTTTTTGGATGCATATGAATATGATATTGTGCGAATTAGATGAATTCACTCATTATATCTTATACATGGAGTGAAACTAAGTGGATCAAGAGATGAAAATGTAAATGTTATAAAGATCACAAGTAACATACCCCATTTATATGAAGACAAAATAGATGGATGTGTCCATCTGAAAGAGAAGGAAGGAAGCTTCACATGGTGGCCTTTGAAATATTTGAGAAAATGAGATAGATGATTTTTATCATAGTTGTTAAACAACTTGACCCAATGCTTTTATGCAGTTGTTTGAATGTATGTTCATGGATATTTTATATTATGGTGTATTTGCAGAGTTGGAAACTCTCAGTGACAATTGTTTGAATGAATTGATGTTCAAGGATTTTTTATATTATGGTGTATTTGAAAACTTGGAAACTCTCAGTGTGTGACAGTCAATGACAGTACTATACTACTTTGACATTTTTTATTATATATATATATATATATATATGATCATCTTTTCGTTCATCTAAATTGAATATTATATGTTTTAATTTGATTTTTTGTACATTAAGTAGTTTGGATGTACATTGTTCATAGATATTATATCATGGTGTCTTTGCATACTTGCGAACTCTCAGTCACAACAATGTACTACTTTTAACATTTTTTATTATTATATATGGTCATCTTGTAGTTCATTTAAATTGCAATATTATATGTTTTAATTTGATTTTTTGTCTAATTACTTTAGTTTTTTATCATGATCATGTTAGAATCAATCTTTTATCTTTTATTTTAGGTTTTAATTTAGGTTTAATACTAATTTATTTAATGTTTTAATTTAAGTTTAATACTAAGTTATTTAATGTCTTAATTTAAGTTTAGTAATATGTTTATTTATGCATTACACAATTAATTTATTGTAAATAATAAATTATTCATATCATTATATAATTGGACATTTACTACTAAACTTGTAGTAAATATAATGATTATGAAACTAATAAACATTATTTCAATACACTACCAATTTACATAAATTGGTGAATCAAAACAACTAAATATACTACTAATTGATGACAATAGCTGATACAAATGACTAAATTTACTACTTGTTGACGACAATAAATGATTACCACAACTAAATGAATGAGCAGTTAATGAAAATCAATGACTACAACAATGACTAAATATACTACCAATAGATGGAAATTAGAGAACAAAAATGACTATTGACAAAAATTGATGATTACAATGACTAAATATACTTCTCGTTGACGAAAAATGATGATTACAATGACTAAATATACTTCCCGTTGACGAAAAATGATGATTACAATGACTAAATATACTACCAGTTGATGGAAATAAATTATACAAATGACTAAATTTACTACTTGCCGACGACAATAATGGACTACCACAACCAAATAAATGACCAATGAACAACAATAAATGACCAATGAACAACGATTAATGACTAAACCAATGACTAAAGTTACCACCAAAATGGTCAACTAAAACAACCAATAAATGACCAAAAGTTTTTAGTCATATCTTTTATCGTGTTATATATGTCCGACAATATACTACTAGTAGTCACGCAACTAAACTTAGTCATTTATATGCAATTTTTAGTCATAAATTTGTCTTTTTTCTACTAGTGTCAACACCATTCATGGATGAGGTACTAGAGAACATAGGAGGCTAGGAAAATTAATCTTTTAGATATGGATTCTTTGGGTACCATTAGATAAGAATTGTGCACGAGGATTGACACAAGACCACTTTTGTGACATAATGGGGAAGTTATCAATACATGGTTATGCCCTTTGGATTGAAGAATGCCCCTGCGGTGTTTTTCGGGGTAGTAGTTGTAGCCTTTAAGGAGTTCATTCATAAGTTTCTATAAGTTTACTTGGATGATTGGATGGTGCTCAGTCTACTAAAGGATCATATAGAAGTTCTTAGAATTATGTTGGATCAATGTAGGTAGTGTCATATTTCATTTAATTTGAACAAGTGCATTGTTTGCGCACCCTTTGAAATTATGTTAGGACATGTAGTGTGCAAACATGGACTATTGGTAGACCCAACTAAGATTGTAGTGATTTTGGAGTTAGAAACGCCTACATTAGTCCAATAATTGATCGCGACATTAGGTCAAACATAGTATTATAGGAAATTTATCAAGGAATATATGCAGATCACAACGTCGATGGAGAATTTGCTAAAGAAGGAAGAAAAGTTTCAATGGAATGAAGACTCTCAGAGGGGGTTGGACACCCTGAAAAAAAAGTTGGTGATTGTGTTGATTTTAATTTTTCCATATTGGAACAAGGAGTTTCATGTACATGTGCATGCATCATCCATAGCATTGGGCACATTTCTATCCTATTCAAGGGAAGGAGACATATATCACCCAATTTCTTTTGCAAGAAGGAAGTTTCCTATAGAAAATACGAACTATAAAAACACAGAACATAAAGGATTAGTGATGGTATATGCACTACAAAAATTCAGGCATTAACTATTGGGGTCTCACTTTAAGATGTATACAAACCATTTTGTATTAAAATACTTAGTCAACAAGCGAGTGTTGGCGGGGGAGAATATGAAGGTGGCACTTATTATTTCAGGAGTATGAATTTGAAGTCATAGTGAAACCAGTGAAGCTGAATGAAGGACCAGGTCACCTATCACACATATTTTATGGGGAAGATGTAGGAAATTTAGATGACAACTTCTGAGATGCACAGTTATTTGCAGTAAGGAGGGTGGATGATTATTTCTTAGAAAACACACAATTTATAAACATAGGCATGGATCCATCCGAGATGATTGTATCACATGGGTGCAGATGGAATAATGAGGCACTATGTGTTGGAGCACGAAAGGCCGATAATACTTAAATAAGTGCACAATAGAATTGTTGGAGGACATTACACAGGTAAAGAAACTGCAAATAATATTTTGTGCGCATGACTTTGGTGGTTGACACTTCACATGGATGTGAGGGAATACTATTAGTCATGCGATGTATGCCAATGAGAGGGACATCCATCTAGGAGGGAAGAAATTCCTTTGAATCCACAGGTTACATTGAAAGAATTTGAGAAATGGGCCATAGACTTTGTGGCTCCAATCATACCACAAGAAAGAATGCCAGGGGAAAGGTATATCATTACTACGATAGAGTATTTGAAAAGATGGGAAGAAGTAGCCCCAGTTACTGAATGTACTGCGGAAACAACTACGCATTTTTTGTTCGAAAATGTAGTCACAAGGTTTGGATCTCCACACATATTACTCAGTGATAAAGGGACACACTTTCTAAATAAAAAAATTGCAGCATTGATTGAGGATTTCCATATTCATCACCAAAAGAGTACCTCATATCACCCCCAAGCCAATGGAACCATGGAAGCGTTTAATAAGATATTCGAGAATTCCTTGACAATTATTTTCACTTTAGGACGAGATGATTGGGACTTAATATTTCATGTAGTGTTATGGGCTTACAGGACTACAAGTAAGAATTTGATAGGACATACTACTTTCAGGTTGGTATACGGTTAAGAAGTACTAATGCCAATGGATATTATTCCTCCTATCTTGCGCATTGCAACAATCACAGAGCTATGATATATTGGCACAATAAAGGAGAGGTTGGAACAGTTAGTACATCTCGAGGAAGATTATTTTGTCGCAGGATTCCATCAGTAGGTTTAGAAATCTAGAGAGAAGTCCTGGCATGATCGAAACATTAAACAAAAGAATTTTTGAGTTGGATAATTGGTACTACTCTATGGAAACAATTATATGTAACATCCACGGAAATTTTGAATGCACTGATTAGGACCTTATGTGATTTAGAAACTAACAAAGACATCTGTTGTGAGGTTTGAAACCTTGAATGGAAGTCTTGGAAGGAATGGTAAATGGATGTCGGATGAAACTCTATCGAGACAGAAAAAAAGATGTGTAGTAATTTGGGTTGTGATGGAACGCATGTATTATAGTATTTGCATCATAGTAGGAAGGAAAAATAAGGAAAATAAAATAAAAAGTAGATATAAGGAAAATAAAAAAAGAGTTCAATCACTAAGGCATAATAAGGTGTGCAGAATGAATTGTCATCACACATCAACATAGCACTATACCAAACTAGGAGATGAGACACAGACGAGACAGATTGTGATGCGTACAGATAAAAAAACCATACAACAATGTGTATTTTGGCAATGAAAAGACCGTTAAAATATTTAAATCATGGAAATGATGGTTGCACATCGAGAGTGATAGGTCATAAAAGCTCCATATAAGTCATAAATGGGAAAAGTCATCAGAAATATAGAGATATCAAAAGTACGAGGGATAAATCACATGATGGCTTTATTAATAAATAATAATTTAGTTAGACAACTCATCAACCACTATGATGGATTATACAAGTTAGTTAAGGAAGAATAAGATAGGTACAGTTGGCTCAAAAGCATAAAAATAGCAAGAAATCGTTAAGTCTAAACCATTGCTACATGCAAGTGGGAGAAAAAACAGTGAACCAGATTGAATTGTAGAACATATATGAGGCATCATAATGGAGCTACAAGAATCCACCAAGAGATGCAAAGCTCATTCTAGGAACCATTCATAGGAAACCAATGGGACCACCGAGAGTTGGAGGACCATTTGTAGTAGTGAAAAAACAACTGAAACAAAAATCAGTATCACCATAGGTCGAGGAAGTAACCGAAGATTTGAATTCGATGACACCAGTAGAATTTAATAGAGACTTCTTACCACCAAGGGATAATGATCCAACACAGATAAATATACTAGCCAATGCTGCAAAGTACCCAGTGTCAGTAGCACCAATTCTGACTGGTGTAAGACGTGACAATGACATGCTCGGGAAGATTTCCAACCTCAAGTTTATGGACCATGATATCACAGATACACATAAATTCCATGAGTTGGCCAAAGATCAATATTTGTGCACAAGGACCTTCCCAAGAATGGGATCAAACTGATTTGATCCATAGGAGGGGGTGTTAAGGTTGCAAAAGGAAGGAATATTGAATTTATTTGACATTCCACATTTCAAGAAGAGTAGAGATATCAATGCATGTGTGAAGGTATTATTAAGTTGCATTCATGGGGGGGAACTCTATATTTACCAACGAGTATCAATTAATACTACGTTGATTGTATGCATTATAGGATTTCCTAAAGAGGGAGAAGACCCAGGGTTGTTGTTCCTCAATATGGGAGAGAAATACCTCTTCGAACCATTGAAGGATAAATTTGACACATTCAGGGGAAAGAGAGGTATGGATCTTAGAAACATCAATGATAAGAATGTAATTTTTGGGACGCAGGTCTTGGCCTACAAAATGTTGTGGAAATTTCCCAATGCTGAAGTATCAACTTTCAACATTGCAACCGCATAGAAATGTATAGCAAGAGTTCAGATGAACTGGGCTACATTTTTGGTTAACATTTTTTTACAGGATTGCATGGAAGCCTAGGAAAAGGGTGTTGAATTTCATTATGCTTGGCTGATCATTCTTATTGCATTGATAAGGTGGCAAGAACTTGGGTATTACCAAAACATGTGTAATCCATGTAGTAACATTATGGATGAAAGATATACCAATCTATGGAATTCACCAATTAAAAGAAGACAAACTAATAGTAACATCACATTCTTTATCTACTTGGAGGGATCACCTCTTCAATTGTGAAAACACCACACATGTTCGAAGAAGAAGTCACATCATACAAGGATATTTCTTGATTTATATCCACCATGCACCATATATACGTGCATTATAAGAAGGATCCAATGGGGAAATCATTACCCACCACTTATAGGTTGACAACAAAAGATGTGAATTTGATAATAAATGACTGGGAGGTAGAGTCCACCAGAAAACATAGGGCTCTCTGAAGAGGAGGATGATCAAGACAGGAGTGATGAGGATTTTAGTGATGACCAAGGAAAATATCAGACAAATGGCATAGGCGATATTCTTACCACATGGATGGTCCCCAGAGAGGGACCAAAAGGAAAGGATAAAGGGTAAACGACAACAAGAGGGCCACCCAAGAAAGAAAATCTGCAGAGTAAGACTCCATTTTACATATTAACCAATGACGATATGGACATAATTGGCTACCATATATAGGATTCTATAGAAGTGTTATGGGAAGAAGGAACAAAGAAGAAAGAATAACAACAAAAGAAAGTACATGACTCATTGGGTGATCTGAAAATAGAAGGCTAACTTGTTATGCTATGCAAGCACCCCTACTTCATTAAAAAAAACTTTACAGGACCTTGCTTCATGTGTATAAATATGCAAAATAAACTTATGTGTTAAGTTTATGTTTCTTCCTTTAAATGCTTATGTGTTAGCAAATGTTCTTGTAGATGGTTAAATATGTACTTCACATAAATACACAGCAACAATACTTGCAACAAACAAACCATCAAATGCACAACAAGAACAACATGATAAACGAGTTCACCCCCCTACGGGCTACATCTCCTTGAGCCTCCATAATGGACTTGGCTCTCTGGGATTAATTAGTCAAAAGTTATTTTACAAGATGCTGCTCAACTCCAATGGAAAAACAAACTATACCATTGAGATCAGAACACATATAAACCCCAAAAATGACTAATAGAACTCTGAAAACGGATCATGGCTCATCCGGGCATGACCTCTTCTACATGTGGCCATAAGCTTCCCTGAGATTCTCTTTGGCAAAAACACCTGTAAAAGTCCTCAAAAGCCTCTGAAACCTGTCCCAGTGTGTTCAGAGCATAGTAATTAGCCAAACATGATATTTAAATCACAGAAAATAGACATAGGCTCACCAAACCATGTCCTCGATCAAAGAGGGCTTCAAGTTCCCTAGAGCTTCCTGGAACTTCAATGGTGAAAAACTTGTTGAAGAAGTCTTCAAATGGCTGTGAAAATGGCACCAATGGATCCAGCACGTCCAAAAACCCCTGGCTGGGCTTTTACGGCACCTCAAACGGCCAAACGATGAAGAAGTTAGGCCTCCTCCATCTTCCTCCTTCAACTTTGTTGGAACTGGTTCGCCAAAACGCACCTCTGTGTGCATATGAACCTGGAACACGCTCCCAATGCACGTTATAACCTGGCACCAAATGGTTCCCGAATAACCGTGCAAACTGTAGGACGGTTAGGATGCCTCTAGCCCCCAACCGCCTAGCACTCGGTCACCTGGGTCATACGACCTCGGGCTATGGACAAAAAGGCCAACGGTTTTAAAACCGTACCAACTCCCAAAACCGTGTGTATTAGCAACCACGCGCATACAAAACTTTGGGCTAAGTTCACAACGGTGCAACCGCACACACATTTAAACTTGGCATATAAACTTTGGATTATAAAACCCGTGCCACATATTAAAATACACGGTATAAGTTTGGGAACACAATAATATATATAAACTATGGTTTTATACCCGGTCACATACTTTCTTTTAAAACCACAGCTATGTAATATGAACCCCGCGCATATTTAATGGTTGGCTATACCATATGGTCATATACGTCGATACAATGTGTCCATGGGTCGGGGCTATGCCCCGGCCCGCCCCCCTTTCTAATCAACATAACTTTCAAACTTAAATACGTAAATTCCCATAAACCTAACAAGGCTCATGCGGCGGCATCATGGTTAGTGGAGGTGTGTGAAGGCGTTACATGGGGGGACAGGTCGTGGGGTCGAACAGATTACAGATTCTTTAAGCTACAAACTTGACGAAGGAGAACAGGTACAGAGAAGAACCATCAATAGGTCCAAGGAGAGAAGTAGAAATCACACACCAGTCCTTGACACAACTGACACTAGGGAACATATCCCTATAGATTTAAACAGACGCGCAAGAGTTTCTAGTGGGAGAGTTGCATAAAAAACTAAATGCACTAGTCCATCTGAAGATAGTCATTGCAAGGATTGTTGGATTACTGAGAGGGGGGGTGAATCAATAATAGCATAATTATAATCCTTTTTCTTCAAATGTTATAT
>JASDQU010310858.1:1084-13622 GCA_032191745.1 Picea mariana
AAACAGCCACCCTGAAGCACCATGAGAAGGCCTTTTGACCAGAGTTTGAGTAGCAAATGTGTAAAATATTCTTGTTTAGAGAGAATGATGCAACAGACTAGAATCATTCATTGAATAAACAGTAAATGATGACAAAGTTGTTCAGTAGGGACGTTTTATTGCCAGCCCCTTCCCAATTTTACTAAAACATATATGAAATTTTATTTGATATTTTTGTAGATGGCTTCTAAACAATATGATTGTATAATATTAACTACACAAGTAAAGAAAATAGAATTTCAATGGCCTTTAGATGCACTAGAGACCTATCAAAGTCATCTCAACATTTGAAAACACTGAAAGTCTCAACTCAAGTTTTGAAGACTCTGAAAGTCCCCATTGTGTGCTTCATGCAGGGATTCAAGCTGAATCTGGAGTTTTTGCTGTCATTTAGCAAGACAGATTGTGCTTCAGCAGATTCTAGATTTTATGAGACAGTGCTACTACTTATAGTTAAAGCTCTAAACTGTTCCCAATAACAAGGGGCATATATGAATGAAGCCTGTTGCTTGGTCAGGTTGCTTCAAGTTCATCATTCCTCTTTGATCCGTGGGTTGTAAGATGAGAGTTTCTAAAGTGAAGAGGCATCTATCTAGATTTTAGGCCCTTGATTTATTCTTTTAAAGTCGTCAATTTGCCTGAGACTCTGCCAACCAAAAACAGCAGGGTTGACATGGCTACTGTACATTGGTGAACACTATTAAATCTAACCTTGACGTATCCATCAGGCAAAGGGAAAATCTTTAAAATGACAGATACAAATCCAGACTGACCCGGACCCTACATAAGAAACACACAATGAGGCTACTAGTGATCCCATATCTTTGAGGATAAAACCAATTTGTATATTCGTTTTCAGCAGATGAGATTTCAGGATCAAGCAACTGAAACCCACATCCATTCCCTTCCAACACCCCCAAAACCCCCCTTTTATGATTCCCAGCATATGAACATTAGCTTGCCCTACCAATCCTATGAAGGAGTTGGGACTTGTAGCCACGACATAGAGAAAACCACACTCAATTACAGGGCTGCGGTCCTAAGTAGGATTACTAACGTAATATTGTCAAGGGGAAAAACTCAAGCACCACTACCCGCACAATATTATCAGGTTGGCAATCCTATGTATGGTTACCTAGATAAAGCGTGTGGGCACTGGGGAAGTGGCCCTAACGGAAGGGAAAACCAATTACGGTGACAACGATATGCATACGATCGTCCGAAATATGAATCATTTCACTCCATCAACTATTCGCCTTAAGAAAAATCCGAATAATATTCCAAATATGTGTGACACGAATGAAGATTCCAAAATACCCGCAATATGCGTACATTATGCAGGCAAATTTTATGCACAGGGAGATTTAACTATTTTTATTTCAAACAAATATTGGCATTCTCATCACTTACTTAATCGAACTAAAAATTTCTCCTGATACCCGCTTCCGAGCACGCATGTTACTAACTACACAAAATAACGTCGAAGAGCAAGAGTCTTCAGTATCGTGGACGTCGAAGCCCGGAGGTTAAAGGACCGCCTAGATTAGCAACGCTCAACACCGAACCAAACAGCCCAATATTTATTAGTAAATTTCCGCATAGGCATGCTCGATTTCCCGACCAGCAGAGCCAAACCGACAGCAAAATTTAACGTTATGAGATTTCTCATGCACAAGGATTTGAGTCCCGATAACTCAATCTCACGGACCTGTAGTTCTAGTTCGATATTCGTTAAACATGTGTAACGCACCTAAATGAAAACAGAAAGGAAATCAACCGATTTTCGGCTTCATCCCCCTATTATTATAATCACACAATACTTGAATCTTTGAGAAAATTATCGTCAGTAAACAACAGACATTATCGATACAAACCTCAGAATCCAACAACATAAGCACAGGCTAGAAATATTCAACTAAATGAAATAATTTTATGCCTTCGGTCTCTACGGGAATCGATCCCGAGATCTGCGAGCGAATGAATTTAAAGATTTGAAGAACGGATTAAACGCTACATTTCCATGCACATTGGAGGCGACGTGGACGGGGTTGACAACGTACCTGGTCTTTTGGGGGTCTTCCTGCTTGCCTCCCTGATTGAAAATAATGGATTCATACACACAGTTTAAATTCAGAGATTGCGGGTACGAAACCCTCGGAGTGCGTATCCATTTATTCCTTCTCCCGCATCCGCTCTCTCAGAGAAGGGTTTGAATAAATAAGCTGGCACTCAGATCACCGGCGAACGGTGGTATGGAGGAGGGCGGTCCAAGGGACGATGTTAAGAAACAAAAACGGACGCCTTTCTTTTACATTAATAAAATAATTGGAGAAATAATTAGAGGATCGAGGTGAAATGAAGAAAGCGAAGATATGAAGATCGCCCTGCCTTCACCTTACCTGTGCTTGCTTGTGCGTATGTCTTTATGATTTTATGTTTGCTTGCAACTATGTCCTGGTGGTTTAATCTTGTTGCTGAAGCACCCACCCCACATGCATGTGCACTTTGTCAAAGATTCCGATTTGGCCTCTTTGGTTAATCATCCATGGAAGGCGTCTTGAATTTCAAAGGCGTGCCCTATCTATATCGTTATTCAGGGAGGGGTCCTAATATTGGATTCTTCACGTTAGAATATGATCGTGCTCGTGAGGAAGGGGGAACGTAAGAATAGCATCTTTGGCTTATTTGGAATAAGATTTCAAAGACGTTTCCTATATGTGGAGCAAGCAATCGTAAAAGGGGATGTACCACGTGGCTTAATTGGATTTAAGAGAGTGATTTTTAATAAATTATTAAATTTATGTACAAGATTTATGGATAAATTTAATTAAAGTCAAATACATTAAATAACAAAAGGCAAGGAATTTTTATGGACCCCTCCATGGGAATGGGAGTGTGGTTTGTTGTTTCGTGATTTTGATCTTAATATATATTATTTTTATAACATAATAGTCTAGTCTAGGCCAAATGATATTGATAAATTTTATATGTGTATAGATATAATATCACTTCTATGTGGGAATTTTTTTTCAAAATTTTACCCAAATTTTGTTATTTCTTTCTACTTAAATATGACTTCTAACAAATTACTTGGTTCATAATTATTCATCACAAATTATTTGGTGTTAATAATTATTCAAATAGAAATAAATTATACATATATCACAATTATATTATTATTAGTATATGACTTCTCACAAATTATTTGATTAATAATTATTAAATAGAAATAAATTAGACATATATTATAATTATATTATTATTATCATTTTTAAGAGTAACTAAAATTTATCTAAACTAGCATAGGTCCATCTTAACCATGGATCTATCAAGTCACGAGAAATCAAATCTCTCAAATCTTTAACCTTTTCTCAAGTTTTGCACTTTAAAAAAGGTTTTCAAACCTTTAACTTTTTCGCAAGTTTTTCACTCTAAAGAAGGTTTTCACCTTCAGAGATTTGATCTCTCTTGATAATTCAAGGTTAAGATGGATTTCTCTTGATAATCCAAAGTTAAGATAGATTTGTGTTGGTTTTTAAAATATTAAAATATTTTATTATATATTAATTTTATAAAATATATTAATATATATTAAAATATTTCATTTTTTAAATATATATAAATTTTATTACTTTATTATTATTATTTTAATGTGTTATATAAAATTGAAGAATTTTATTTTATTACAATGTGAGGTGTACATACTCTACTCTATCTAGATTTGAACATATGATATTCTAGAAGGAAACACATGTTCTTAACCATTAGACAAGTCATCACATGATTGTTTGCTTATTTTTTAAACAATAATGAATAGGGTTTGTATGAAAAGGTTGTGGAAAAACCAAGTAACTACGACAAAATAATTTTTATTTTTTAAACAATAATGGATAGGGTTTGTATTAAAAGTTTATGGAAAAAACAAGCAACTAAGAAAAAATACATAGTGGGGATTGAAGTTATAATTTCAAAAAACATAACTAATCCAAGTTCTAGTAATAAAAAGGGTTTTAAAATCCTAAAAAACATATTCTATATTTGCAAGGAAACTACTTTGCATATCATTGTAGCAAACATATTAAAAAACTAAGTACCAGATCTCTAAAGGGTATCTTGAATCTGTAATGTTCCCACTTTGGGACATCATCACAATGCAGAGGTTTATGATGACCAGAGTAGCCAGATGGATGTTATAGCGAGTGCAAGGGTTATTGAGAGGTATTGTGGGGTCCAGCTTGCATTGTTCATCCTATTTCATCATTATGAGCCATTCCGCATAGATTGGCTTTGGTTCCGAGACATTCCGACGATTTCCATGGTTTTGAGGGTTTTTTGCTATAAGTCAATTAAATTCATTGAAGAGGTCATTTTGGGCACATTACTTGGAGGAACCTCTCAGTGTAGTAGCTCATTGGAATCGGGAGAAGCAACACTACAGGATGGAATGTTGAGAAGTGACTTCCAATGGCCAGGAAAGCCACAAGGAGAGATAAGGCGATTTTCAGAGGTAAAAAGGTTAATTAATTAATTAAAGTGATTTAATTAATTAATTAAATATTAATAAAATGAAAGTCACTTTGGAGGGACAAGGTGAGCAAAAAGTATAAAGGGAAGGCAAGGGCCTCTACTCATTCATTCATGTATGATCATCTTTTGATATCTGGCTTCTAGCTAGTGAACCCAGCATTGGGGGTTTTGAGGGTTTTGACTTAACAAACCCTAGAGGACAATTCAGTGGTGAAAGATTCCACCTAGCTTGTCCCAAGCTTGGTCTCAGAGATACATTACTCTCCCACACCATTCTAGTGTGGTTCTACATCAGTGCAAGAGAGTTCTACACCAGCCACAGGCACAGGAAGAGAAGGAGGGTGCACCATTGGGGGTTTCCAGGAAGGGGGGCGCACCATTCTTGGAGAGAGATTCATTGCAGGTGATTGGCAGGGCTTTTGGAGATTCTATCACCTGGGTTTTCATTGCAGGGCCTTGGACATCAGATCTAGTCCATTCATGAGGAGTTTCAGGTGCCATTTGATTTATTAGATGCATGGGACGAATTGGAGGAGAGGAGCAAACTTTAGAAATTGGTTTTAGTCATTTGCTAGCTCAGATCTTCACCATTTCACTTGGGACTTCACCAGGGAGGTAACCAAGCCCCGATCTATCATTCTAGCGGTTTTGTGGAGCATTTGGAGGCATCCAGGAGTGAGGTCGATTTATCTAGGGTTTCAGGCATCCAGAGGGGCGCACCATATCTTGGAGGAGGTTCAGATCCATAGGGTTTGAGGGAGATCTTGGAGATTCGAGCACCTGGGTTGTTCTTGCCATCACCCGATCTATTGTTTGGCACCTTTCTTGAGGTGATTGGACACATTTAGCAGCAGGGTCAAATTATTGAGGAGCTTCAGCATTCCAGCAGGACGTGGCATCTTCCAGTGGGGGTTTGGCACTTCAGACGGCCCAGATCTACTTTGGCATTGGTCTTCATCTCTCATCCATCCTTTGGAGGCTTATTTTGTATTATCAGGAGCGTTTTGTAGAAGCTCTATTGTCTATCTTCTTAGCCATCTGTTGAGCATTCCATATCGGCGTCTTCATTATTGCAGGTTCTTCTATTTCATGAATAAAAGCAGATTTGAGATGTTTTGGCTTGTCTATCATATTGCATATGGTTGAGGTATGTTCCATGGTTATATCTTCTTGCTTATTGCTACAATACACATATATAACACATCAGTAAACCCTAAGGCCGAAATCAAGAGGCCATCCTGCAAGTAAACACATCTAAACAAGTAGATCAGTAAAGTGTTTGACGAAATACCACAACCAATAAAAGTTTAAAAAGACACCCAAAACCATGATGTTCCTAGCATAATGGCTTGGGATCATTACAGAATCTGACACTTCTTTACGAGTAAGAGAAGCCCTCCTATTCTTCTACTTGCCATCAGTAGCTTGAAGTGCACTTCCTTGTTCCAATTTTAGATTTGACAGAGACGAGGATCCTCAGAAGTCCAAGAGGATTCTGCTACAAGGGAAGAATTTGATTGAAAAGGGGGTTCACCACACTTTCCAAGATGCCTAGATGTGCTACAACAGGAACGACCAACGACTTCACCCATTGTGTACCCATGAAAGCATCCACTTCTTTTGGCCAATTTCTAATATCTACCACATTCTTGGTTGTGTCAATAGCGCAATTATCTTTAGTTATAGTACTCTATTGAGATTTTTGCTCAAATTCTACTTCTCATCGCTCACATCTAATCCTAGCATCAACGATTCCACATTGTGCTTCTCCAATATCCTTCATACATTGTTTGATACATTTATTGAATTCCCCTAGTTTATAATTGACATAGTGCCCCTTACTGCAATGACAATGCACCATCCCTCTTTCGCTTAGCAAGAAAGACAAAGTTGCACCCAAACCCCAAAGCACTAGAGTGATAAGAACCAAACCCAAGCATAGAGAACACCTATGCACTAGTGCCAAACCCAAGCACATAGAAAATCAATGTGCTTAAAGCACACGAAAACATTGAGACTCAATTCAAAGTCGAGGGAGAGAGGCTCCCTCAAGGGCCGTAGGAAACTACAAATGAAGAAGAAAACATTCCAGAAACAAAAGGAGGCCCAATGCCAAGTAAAAGCCAAAGCAAATGCATGTCACATCCCTTAAACCCACATTCAGTGCCCATCTATATCGCCATATGGTTCTTAAACCTCTACAGTGGAGAGAATGCAGGTGTAATAACTAGACACCACTAGAACTTAAATGCATGTTTATTCATGCTTGGAACGCTCACCGAGGCACTTTACTATTACTCTTCATGTCAATGATTTCTAAGGGGGTAGGAGAACAAAAGACCCCCCATTTAAAATACCATTTCCAAGGTTAAGCCCCACTCCCAAATTTTTTCGATGATCTACCATAGAGTTTTGAAATCAAAGGACATGGAAGAACTCAATCTCATCAAATGTTTATACTTCCTACATAATCATATTCAATAAACAAGCTACAAGAGGTTGGCAAGGAGGGTATTTAAATTGTACTACTTGAAAAACTATCATAGAATCTTTCACCATTATTGCTCTCCTTGTCTCTTGAGCTTTGAGAATTAAAATGCCTTCAAACAAGGTTAGAGTTTATGCTTCATTATTCAAAGCAATCTTTATTCCCACTCATAGGTTGTTTCTCGATTTCCTCTAGAGTCTAGAATGACTCCTACCACACTTGCCCCCTAAAAATCTCCATAACAAGTTAACTCACTAAAACTATTAAGGTTTAGGTGAACTTCTTTCCAATCTCTCCAATCATAAAAACAAAATGTTAAAGCAAATCAATTAATTCCTTATTATTTTTTCTTAAATCTTATAAAACAAAGATAATCTCAATAAATTATAATCATCATCACCATCATCATAATACATTTAACAATATAATTAATTTATGAATTTTAAATTAACAATTATTAACCATAACAAAAAAATCATGAAAAATAAATATTTGATACATTTCAACCTTAATTTCATTAAATTTGTTAAATTCCTTTTATAATTTAAAAAAAAAAATTAAAAAACTTTCAATTTAAAATAATAAATCAAATTAGCATCATTTTAACTACTTCATTTCACATCCTTCCCTCAAAAACATAAATCATTAATTTAAAAAATAAAACTTAAAATTTAAAAAAAAAAAAATTGAAAGCACTTTCTCCTCTTTCAAACTTATTAAGTTTTTTTTACCTACTTTATTATATCCCTTCCCCAAACGCCTTATCCTAAGTTCCTTTCTTTTATCCTTGACGTCAAACACATAATCATTAATTTAAAAATTAAAATTTTAAAATAATCTTATTAAAGTGCTTTAATATACATTCCAAACACTTTCTCTTTCAAACTTATTAAGTTATTTTTACCTACTTTATTACACCCCTTCTCCAAACACCTTATCCCAAGTTTCGTTTCTTTTATCATATATATTTTTTAATATTAACCTTATCCCAAGTTTTTTTTCTTTCATCATATATATTTTTTAATATTAAACTTTTATAAAGGTTTTTAAGAAATAAAATTATTATGTATTTGTATATAAATTGTTATTTATTTTTTAATTTAAAAAATTAGTTAACTTGTTATTGTAAATATTATTGAATATTTGATTAATTTCTTTATTTATTTTTAATATTTATATTTTGTAGTTTTAAAAATTTTCATATAATTTTTTAAAACTAAAATTATTATAACTAATTACATAAATGGTTATTTACTTTATGGTTTATTTTATTTTTAATATTTATATTATGCAGTTTTAAAATTTTCCATATAATTTTTTAAAACTAAATTATTATAACTAATTACATAAATGGTTATTTACTTTATGGTTTAAATAAAGAGTTAATTAACTAGTTCTAATTTTATGTTTTAAAGTATTCATTAACTAATTGGTTAATTTTTTTCAATATTTTTTAAATAATTATTTACTTTTATAATAATATTATACTTCTTCACAAACTTTTACATAAATATAATTATACTTCTTCACAAACTTTTATATATATATATATATATATATATATATATAATTGAGGTGTAAATTCAAGTTGTGTATAAAAAGTCAACTTATTATTGTTATGTAAAGTGTATAAAGGTATAATTAGGTAGTATAATATATAAAAAATTATTAAACTAATTTAAATTGAGGTGAAAATTCTTGTTATGTAAAGTGTATAAAGGTATAATTAGGTAGTATAATATATAAAAAATTATTAAACTAATTTAAATTGAGGTGAAAATTCAAATGGTGTATAAAAAGTCAATTTATTATAGAGGACAGCTATATAGAATGTTAAGCCCTTGTAATGGTACCAAATTAACTTATTCATGAGTGTCGCATCTTTCTAAGGAGATTTATGTTTGCCTAGTTGCCTTTTTTATTCTCTTTTTCATTCAATCAAATTGATGTTTAGAGTTTTCTAATACTTTTCGAAGGTATGTGAGCAATTTTAATATTAGTATTTTTTTATATAAAGTAAACATAACATTATTTAATTATTAAAGATAAAGACATACAATCACCATTAATTTCATTGTTTATGGGTTCCGAGAAGATTTGTGAACCCTATATAGTTTGTGCATAACATGGTTGTAACCATGTGTCGATGCACAATAGATGCAAGTGCGATCTTGGTGGAATAATATTTATACTCACGGTTGCTTTACCGAAGTGTGTTTTCGTGATATGTGAAACATTTGTTTCATCAAAGTATGCCATGTTGGACGAACCGCTTATACTTGTATTCAACACAGACATTCAAACAAAAAGTACCCCGCTTACTTGTAATCAACACATACATTCAAACAAATGTACCTTAACCTCCTCATTAGATATCTGGGCATTTCAATTCACCTCAAATTGTCTCAAAGTTAGCACAACTCAATGACGCGTTTCAATTCAGCTCAAATTGCCTGAAAGTTAGCACAATTCAATGACTTCACCGCTCCACTGCCAAAGTTCCCTCTACTTAGTTTCCACTGGTTTCATGAAATACCATTCATGATTATAAGGTAATATAAGGTGGCTAAGCATACCAGCTAGTAATAAGGTGGCTAAGTATATCAGCTACATGCGCTAAGTGTAGGCTTTTCATTTTTCTAGATTATGTCAATTTTGCCATAATGGATTTCTTTGGAGTCATCTAATCTAGTGGTAAACTTCCCTGCCACTAATCTAAATCCAATGATACAAAAAGTTAGTTTTTATTCCCTTCCACTATGGAAATCCAATGATACAAAAAGTTAGTTTTTTTTTGTTTTTTACAACTTTTGGTTAATTCAAATTTGGGCAAGAACCCTAAATGCATTGTTCCACCATACACAAATCTTAGATCATGATAGAACTTCTTAGATCATGATAGAACTTTGCTCATGCCTAAAATTTGTGTCAAATTCTTATCAACTCATTGATTTTCAATGCCCGTCAAATTTTACCCAAATTGTCGATTTACAATGCCCGTGTCAATTTTACCCAAACGGTTGATTTTTATTAGTGAGTATTACCAGAACTATTGGATTTTCAATGCCCAACTATTTTTACATAAACCATCGATTTTTCAATGTTTAGGTGTTCATGGCATAATACAAGAGACCAAGTGCAAGTCCCAATGCCCTTACAAGAGTTCAAATGCAAACTACACTTATATGAGTATTGAAATAAAAATACATAGCTAATATAAATATCATTTCTTGCCTTTTAAAAAATAATCATCAATTCTTCCATTTTTCCCCTTCTTCTCTTCCACCTCTTGCTAACACCCTAAATACATATAGCTAATATAAATATCATTTCTTGCCTTTCAAAACATAATCATCAATTCTTCCCTTTTTCCCCTTCCACTTTGTTACCTCTTGATAACACCCTAAACAAGGATCCACGATAACCAATTGTAAGTTTGCAGATGGTATATCGAGATTCATAGAGGATACTAATTCTTTATGTGAATCATATGAATCGGTTTCATGAAGTCTCTTTCTTCCATCTAAAGAGGATTCATGAACAACTAACTTCTTCGAGGATGAAAGTTTGGTATCCATGTCTTCTACGTTAGCCCCTAAAGAATGAATCGATTCCCTATCGACACTTGCGATCACTGATTCTCATTTTGATAATTATCATTTTTTGGAAAATTTTCATTTTTTTTTTTTTGGTTTTGTCCCTTTTTCCTAGGAGGATGAGCACAACCCCTAAAGAAGGAATGGATTCCCTATCAACACTTGCGATTACTGATTCTCATTCTAATAATCATCGTTTTTTGGAAAATTTCAATTTTTTTATTTTGCTTTTGTCCCTTTTTCATAGGAGGATGAGCACAAGCATGGGGACAAGAAGCTTGTGGATGTCTTGGGAGATGACATATTTAGCAAAGAAATGTTGTTTTCTCATAATGTAAGACTTGAGCGTATTAATTTTTTTTCCATTTTAGAAGCACTTTGTCTAGAAAACCCTTACTAAGGCCTATCTCAACACAAATGTGAGCACATGTACATAATCCTGTCAAAGCTCTCTCAAGCTCTGATTTGATGTAAGTGCCCAAAGAGTTCCCAATATCCTCAAAATTTGGTAAATGCCAGAACTATAATGGCAAACTAGGGAGACGAACTCAAACTAGCATTATAGTACTTATCATATAGTTAGGATCAAAATCTAGGAACCAAAGAGTTATAAAAAGCCCCATGTTTCCCCAAAACCAATTACCCTCCTCAAAAACTCTATGATAATCAACATAATAAAAGCACTGCAATTAAAAAACCTCTGGAAAAAAGAGAGATCTTGTATTTCTTTGTCCAAGACATGTGGCATCTGTTTCATATAAGGAATGTAGATGGTTGACCTCTGACACTATAATCTCCCCCATTGGCACCTCCTCAACATGCTCCACAATATAGGCACTAGAAATAGGTGAATCCTTTGAAGCATTAGGACTTTGAAGCAATAGGAGTAGTAGAAGTATTTGTCAATGCATTCCTAAAAGACACCCTAGTTCTCCATGCAATTGCAATGCCAATATACGAGTTGAATATTTAGTAATATCATTATCAAACAAATGGGATAGATCCTCCAATTGGTTGCCCTCATAAAGAAGGTGTTGCTTGGCAATAGGAATCCATCACTTTAGAACTCCCCCACATGCATAAGGATTTATAGGAGAGAGACTTTATCATAGTTTGAAATCCTATTTTTGTATTAGGATATGCATCAAATAATTGTCTAACATAACTTTCTTCAAACACTTAACATGAAAGCATTTTGTCAAACACTTGCCATGCAACAAACACTTCGCACGCAGAGATTTCATCAAAAACTTGTCATGCAGACTTTTCATCAAACACTTCGCAAACATCTCCTGTAATGTTCCCAAGCAGATTCCTTAGGAACTTAGGGGTTTATTTCTGATCTGTTTGTTTGATTGTTTGAATATGTTTTGCAGGTTTGCTTCTCAAAGTTGTGTTGGAGGTGTTTAGTTGAGTTTTATAACATATGATGGTTGAATATAACACAACACAGATGAAAATAACAAGATACAAGAAAGATAATACAAGAGAATGACCAAATAACTTCATATCTAACCTTTATTTAGATAATAAGTTAACCTCCATACATGAGATCTACCGATCTGGAACAAATAGTAAAGATATAGAAGTCTGGAGCTGAATATGCCACCAAGATACAAAGAGTTGAAGGTGTGAGTCTTAGTTCTTCAATAATAGCATGCAAGTCAATACAAGATCAATTTCTTTCCCTTGAAGCCTTGGCACCTCCAGATTTGGTTGAGATGCGCCCCAACTCGTTATAGCAACCTAAGAAATTTGGCTTCCTTCAAGAAAGCCCTCAAACCCCTGTAAAATGCTACCAAACCATAGATCAATTGATGTAGAGTGCATGTGAAGAGATCCCTCAGCCAAAATCATAGATCTAACCCCCCAATTCACTGAATACCCA
>JASDQU010310862.1:9978-20703 GCA_032191745.1 Picea mariana
ACTTGTATGTACTAGATACACATGCATTTCTTGTACATATACACTAGTATGTATAAGTTTTCTTGATTTACTTACTAATAATGTCGGTTAATTGTTATGAATATGTGAACCATGCTTCTTTTCCTTTGTACCATAAGACACCTTAACTTCGGGACGAAGTTTCCTGAAGGGTGGGTGTATGTAACAACCCTAGTAGAATATATGTTAAGGGATTATTAAGTAAAAATTTATTAGGTAATTAATTTTTCTAACATGTTATTAATTAAACAAAGATTGGTATAATGATACTAATTAAATATTAATTAATTAATTAATTGATATAATTTTATTAATTAATTGATTAATTAATTACCTGTTACATTCATTGACATGAGTATTAAATTTAAAAGGGTTAATAAATTTAATTGTTTAAATTAAAGGATTACGTATACGGAGGGGATAAGGAGCATTAATAAACGGATAAGGAACATTAATAATTGGATAAGGTGCATTAACTATGTGGATAAGGTAATAAATGTGTAGGTAAAGAAATAAATGAGGAGAAAGGGCGGTGAAGGGGGGATATGAGCGGAGGAGGCTTACGAATTTGGGGGATCATTCGAATTGGATTTTTTTGGGGGGGAGGGCTCTCTTGGATTTGGGAATTTGCTGGAGAGAGTTTGAGTTGGGGGAGTCGGGAGAAAGGATCAGTACAGGGGGCACCAATTTGCTGGAGGTTTTGGGCACGGGGGCCAGGATATCCATATGGTATCCTGGAGCTAGGAAGCTATCCTAGTTGGTAGGGTGGAAACACGGTTTTGGGCAGTGTTTGACACAGTTTCAGCAATGAACAACCAGATCGACGGGGGAATTAGCATCAGGGAGAGGTAATTTAATTACTCTGTTAAGTAATTCTTATGTTGTGGATAAAATTTCAATTTTTGTCGAATATCATATGCTCATATGTTGGTGATTGAATTATTTTTGTATAAGAAATAATTATATGCTAAATCAAATTAAATTTTGTATTTTTACGGCTACTACAAGACTGCTTTGAGTGTCTTGAGTGTAGCATGCCTTCCATGAGGAAAACAATTTAACCACTAAGATCTATCTCGAGGTTGTGGCATTGAGGCCTTGAAGGGTGATTTTTCATACTTCTTACACAAAAGGACAGTCTACAAATAAATGATACGCCATTTCAAGTGCTTGGAAACACATGGGGCATCTATGAGGTCCTACGAAGCCTCTTTTCGCCAGATTTTCACCTGTTAATACTTTCCTGTGCATTAAGACCCATCTAAAGAAGTTTACTTTAGGGAGGCCGAGGAGGTCACAGACCTGCTTCCAGAGGGTCGTTGTCTCTTTCGAAGCTTGTGGGGTATGCAGGGCATTATAACCTTGAGCTACAGAGTAGAAACCGATTTTTCCCCATCCCCATCTATCCCTTGAGAGGAGATGTACAGGTGTGCAGTCCGTCAACGCTGCCAGGAGGAGGGACTTTTTCAAATGCATTTGATTTGGGACATCCGGTAGATCCGAACTTTGTCATCTATTTGAATCATCCCACGAAGAGATGACTGTGATTTTAATGATGCCGCGCTGAGATAGCCATGCTCGGATTTCTTTGAGGCCATCTGACAAGGAGAGGGGGGCATTTCCCATAATGTTGTCTTGCCACAACATTATTTTTTTTTCGTTCCGTGGGATTTGAAATAAATGATTCTGGAAGGGTTCTAGACCGTGCCTGCAGAGATTCCAAATCAAGGTTCCATTGGGGGTGTTCATTGCCTGGAGGTTTCTCATAGAGGAGCCATTGAGATATTTTTTTTTAAGAGGTTGCTTACTAGACTTTTGTGGTTTCATATAGATTCCAGATGGTTTTTCCTCCCAGTTCTAAATTTGCAAGCTCGGGGTCTCTTACCTACAGGCTACCTTCAGCATAGGAGCGTTTGACAGTTTCCCAATTGACCAATTGGTATTTATTTTGGTTGCCTTTACCTCCATGCCAGAGGAAGTCTCTAATTATCTTTGTGATCTAGATTGTGATCATCTCTGGGGCTAGGAGAAAAGAAGCTTGATAGATTGGTAGGGAGGAAAGAACTGATTTTATGAGGGTAATTTTCCCAGCATTGGTGAGCCACTGTCCTCCCCAAGCTGAGATTTCAGATTTGAATTTGCTTATAATTTCTTCCCACAGAGCAGCTTTGTTGGGGCCTAGGGTTAAGGGAAGTCCTAGATACTTTATTTTTTCTCAAGTAGCATAGTCCGGAAACCTCGAGTGAAGGGATATTCTTTGAATTGTTTGTTGTTCTGTATTCCACCCATACACTGCACTTTTCCTTTTATTGATGAGTGCAATGGAGATGCTGCGGAAGCTTTGGAGAATCTCATTTAATTTTTTTGCAATTTTTACTGAGGCTCCACCGAGCATGAGGGAGTCATATGCAAAGAGGGCATGCTTGATTGGGTCAATGCCCTTCATCTACCTAATGCCTAGGACTGAGCCACTCCTCTTTTCAGCAGTCAAACTCCTGCTTAGAGTATCATACATCAAGATATACAGGAAGGGGGAAAGAGGGTAGCCTTACCTTAATCCCCTCAAGGCCTGAAAATAGTTTTTTGGTCTGCCATTTACTAGAGGGGCTATCCATGGATTTTCAGTGCATGCTTTTATCAATTTAACAAAGTCAGAGAAAAACACAAAAGAAAGGAGAACTTTGTAAAGGAATGAGAGATTTACCATGTCTAAATCATTTTCCATGTCGAGCTTTATCAGCATCCCTTGCTCCTTTCGTTGGTGACTAGAGTGTATGGCTTCTTGGACCTGTATTACATTGTCGATAATATGTCTCCCTTTGAAAAATCCACCTTGCATGGGGGAAATGAGATTCTCTAGCAGGGGCTTAATTCTATTTTTCAAAATCTTGGACATAATTTTATAAGAAGTATTGCAAAGCGAGATAGGCCTGAATATTTCAAACAAGCACAAATTAACTTCTTTGGGGATTAAAGCGAGGAAGGTGGAGTTAGTGCTACCTCCTACTTTAGCACTTTCGTGAAAATCTTTAACCATCCTCATCAGATCCATCTTTATTATGTCCCAGCAAGATCTATAAAAATGTATTGTGAATCCATCAAGTCCTGAGGCTTTGTCAGGCTCCATGGACCAGATGGCATTGTAGATTTCTTCTTCAGAAAATGGTTTCATGAGGGTTGAATTGTCATTCCTGCTTACAAGATAGGGAATGTGTGAGAGGAAATTTGTGATAACCTCATCACAGCTAGAGCCTTCTTCCTTGTAAAGTCTCTTAAAGTGAGTTTATGTTGTGACCTTGAGCTGATCAAACCCTTTGTGGATCAATCCATCTGATGAGACAATTTCATAAATGTGGTTTCGGGAGAGACGAGTTTTGAACTGCCGAGGGAAAAAAGTAGTGTTTCAGTCTCCAACTTTTAGCCACAAGCTTCGGGACTTAAGCCTCCAATACTCTTCTTCCAGGAGAAATGCACAGAAAGTTTTTCTTTGGGCACCTTATTCTTTCTCTAAATCTGAATTGAGAATGTCTTTGATCTCCAATTCAGCTTGCAATTTTTATAAATGATGAACAACCTCATGTATGTGGCTAAGTGGAGTATTCATGGGATTTTTAACCCAGGCTTTAAATGCATGTTTTGTTGCTTTTAATATTTTCTCCCACACAAATCTTGGGGACCCAGTAATAGAAGAGGACCATGCTGAGTGTACTGTTTCAAGAAATACCTTCTTTTCAATCCAAAGAGGGATGAACCGAAAAGGGATTGGGCCCATATTTTATTCTTCATCTAGAGTCAAAAGGATGGGTTTGTGATCGGAAGTCAGTTTTGGAATGATCTTGGAAGATATTATCCTCCTTTCGTGTAGAAACATGCTCTAGATTAAGAATATGTCCAAGTGAGTTGAGATGTGATCAGTCCCAACTCTATTGTTTTTCCAGGTATAGAGTCCTATTGAAGGCTTGAAGTCAAGGAGGTCCCACTGATGGACTAGCTCCTCTACGAAGAGGAGAATTTGGTTCCTGTTGTTGTTGCCTCCTCTCTTTTCTTTTGGTTCGAATACAAGATTCAGATCTCCAGCTAGAATGATGTTCGAAGAAGAGAAGATCTCTAAAAAATCTTCTAGTGTTTTCCAACAAACTTTCTTCTCAAAATACTTAACAAAAACATAAAGATTGAAGAGTGAGAGAGAAATCTTACTTGGGATATGTCAAAGTTCAGTGAATATCCAATGTTGAGTCTCGAAGGATATTTCTAAATGGAATTTGTCTTTCACCCATAAGGTTTCAAGGCCACCTGAAGAGCCCCTTGCATTGATGGCTTTCCCTGCATTTTTCTTCCATTTCTGATTGTTGATTTCTAGAAGCGTGTACCCTTCAATTTTTGTCTCTTGGAGCAAGAGGATCTCAGGAGGTTCAATTTTCAGAAGGTCTTTGACTACTTCACCCATCGAGGGATTCCCCAAGCCTCTGCAATTCCAAGAGACTATACGCATTATTTACTGGATTGGGGAGGGCCTCCCTTGGGGGGCCTTGTTCTGGTATTCCTTCCGATGAACATTTCAATGGTGGGTTGGCTTCCTTGCATTTTTTTCCTCTCAGCTTCTTCTTCTCTTGATTCTTTATGGGATTTTCTCCCTGATCTTTTTGAGGGTCTCTCAAAAGACTCGTCCTCCAAGGATCCGAAGATTTTCGGTGGTTTCTTTTTTATTATATCTGTGTAGGAAGGGGAGGAGGAGGCTCCAATTGGGAGGTCAGAAAGGATCTCAACATTATTGTTTCCTATTGTGGGATAGAGGATATATTGTTCAAGTTCCTCGATCATTGGATCCGAGATTTCTGGGGGGGTGCTGAGGATTTCGAAGGGATTTTTGGAAGCCTCTGGGATTGGGAGGGTTGAGCTCCCTTCCCCTAGGGCATTCCCTGTCGATGGGGCGTCAGACCCCTTTGACGTCCCCTTCCCTTTGGATCTATTGTTGTATTTTTACGGGGCTGATTTCTGGACCTGTGTCCATTGGTCTCCTTTTAAGATTTCCACCTCCTCCTTAGATTTATTTTTGCAATGTCGGGCGAAGTGACCGTAGCCATCGAAATACCTGCATTTAAATGGAAGTTGTTCATAGTCCAGTTCTTGACTATAAGACCAGTCTGCAACCTTTATTTGAATGGATTTCGAGAGCCCCACCTCTAGATCGACTTCCACGCATATTCTTGCACATGAATATTGTTCCTTTATGTCTTCTTTGTCTATGTATTTTTCGAGGGTGTTTCCAATGAATTCTAGAGACTTCGGATTCCAACAATGCAGGGGTAAATGAGGAAGGTGTACCCAGACCGGAATAGCCGAGGGCACATCTTGCATTGGATCGAAATATGGAGACCATTTGTTCAGATACAGACCTTGAGAGCCCATAAAATATGGTCTTCTCCTGAAGATGAGGGTTTTGTCTTCTGGATTGTCGAAAACAAAAACGAAGAATCTCCTACCGACTAGATGGCTTCTGATGCCTTCTTTTACTAGGGTACTCCAGTTCCTCTGCACCCATGCATCTACGACTTTGGGGGAAGGCCATAAGCCTATGAACTACCTAATGAGCCTCCGCTCATCCAAGGTCAAAGCAGATCTACAGGTTTCTTCAGCTGGTAGGTCGATTGAAGGGATGTTGTCCAATTTTTTAACGAATTTCTATTGTGAATCTGAGGCAGGTTGTTTGTTTTATACAATGACCATCTTCCTAAAAGCATCTATCTCAGGAGGGAGAGCGGGTGGGGGAGACTTGGGGCCCCCTCCTGAGGCCATGGCGAGAGGGCAGGAGGAAGGGAGGCACACCAGCGGGCACGCACGTGGCCTGGGGAGAGAAGTGATGGTAAATCAAAGTTTCTCTTGATTTTAAATCAAAGTTTTTGTGGGATATTCTAAAAATGTAAAAGGTTATAAACTTCTCCAACCTCATTCCAATGAAATTATTATTAGGAAATATGTTAATTTTGATGAAGCTCTATCATCCTGTGATATTAATTTAGTGTTTGTGCCATATTTGACAATGGTTTCTTCTTCTATTCCCAACTTTTATACTAGTTCTTCTATTTTGGTTTCTTATTTATATGGTTATAGTGAAGAAAAAAATCCACCTTAGCCTGCTCACCTTCCTCTAGTTGGGTCTAGTGTACCTAAACCTACACTAGCACCATAGCTTAATAGATGGGTTTGTACAACATGAGAAGTAAGTAGCGATTTTTCCAGTGATCCTTTCTATCAATGTCATGCACATTCACAATTTCGGCGAGCCTCTTCTCTTTTGACTCAAGTTTCAGAGCCTCGTGATCTAGAAGCATATGCAAAACCTTCTGGCCATCTAGATTGAGATGCAACAATGAATGCAAAATATTGTTCCTTAATAGAAAACAATACATGGGATCTTGTACCTCTTTCAAAAGGAAGACAACTTGTGATATGTAAATGGATGCATAGAATTAAGTATCCATTAGATGGAAGTGTTGAAAGACATAATGCTTCGTTTGTTTCCAAAGATTTTCTCAAGTAGAAGGGATTTACTATAATGAAACATTTTCCTTTGTAGCCAAAATGAATTCCATCCATCTTGTTCTAGCCCTTGATACTTAATATAAAATGGGAGTTCCATCAAAGAGATGTTAAATCTACTTTCTTGCAAGGGGATTTGCAAGAAGAAATTTACATGTAACAAACTCCTAGTTATGTTCAAATTTTCTCCAACCTTGTTTGTCACCTTAACAAATATCTCGATGGCCTTAAGCAAGCTCCTCGGATTTGGTATGATAAAATGGATAGGTTTCTTCTTGACATCAGCTTTTCTAGGTGTCATTTTAATCCCAATGTTTATACTAAGAAAGTAGATCATCATCTCATAATACTGGTACTTTATGTTGATGACCTTATACTACATGATAGCGACCCTGAAATTTTAACCCACATGAAATCTATCCTTAAGAAGAAATTTGAAATGACATACATATAACATTTTCATTATTTTCTTGGCTTCCAAGTTTTGCAAACCAAGGAAGGAATTTCCCTTTCCCAATCTAAGTATGCATGTGACCTTCTTCATTTATTTCACATGGAAGAATGTAAACTAGCCCCATATCTCTTCTAGTCTAGAGTCAAACTTGCTATTACTTGTACTACACTCAAAGTAGATGTCACTTTGCACCACCAATTAATTGGTAGCATTTTGTATTTCACTCATACATGTCCTTATATTTCGTTTATGGTTACTCTTGTTTATTGGTATATGCAAACACCCTATGAGAGCCATTGTAAAGAAACAAAATGAATACTTTAATATCTCTGAAACTTTACAATTTAGTTTGAGATACATTATAGTTCAAGGATGACTCTTTTGTTGGTCGGTTTCATTGATTATGATTGGGTTAGTGACTCTAATGAATGGAAGTCTAATACGAGCTATGTTTTTAGTCTTTGTTTTGGACCTATCTCTTAGGCTTGTTAAAAGCAATGTGTCCTTGTTCTTTCGTTAGTAGAAGCAGAGTATCGAGAAAAAATTGGCACAAGTCAAGAAGCTCTTTGGCTTTAGTAGATCCTTTTAGAGTTTGGACAATTGTGACCATTTCCTTAACAACCTCATCCTGTTGTTGACCAAAACCTTAAAATTAAACCATGAACCAAAAACTGGCACTACAAGCAGCATCATGTTTTTCTTTTCGGGGATAAAATTACAACTTGTTTAAAATAGTCGCCTTAACAACCCATGACATTGCAACCAGAATCTTAAAATCAAGCCTTGAATTGAAAAGTGGTGCTACTAGTAGCATCCACCCCTCTATTTTTTAAGATAAAATTGCAACTTTTTTGTGACCATGGCCTCAACAATTTGTGTTGTTGCAATGAAAATCTTAAAATCAACTTCATGAATCAAAAAGAAACCCCTCAGTATCACCCCCTTTATTTTTACAGGCTTAAAACTACAACTTTTTTAAAATTGTTCTCTTAAAGACCTACTCTACTATTGTGAAAAAAATCGTAGAAAAGGAAAAAAAAAAAGTGAAAAAAAGGAAATGATATTTAAAAAAAATATTTAAAAAAAACATATTTTTTAAGGCTATTAAAATTAAGAAGAAATACCTTTAAAAAAAAAAACATCTCAAACAAACTAAAAAAAATAAAATGAAAATTTGAAAATTAAGAAAAAAAAAAATTGAAAATTAAAAAGTCACATTAAAAAAATAAACAATTAAAAAAATTAATAACAATGTAAAAAAAAAATTAAATAAATGGTGGGGGAGGTTGATTCTAGGAATCACCCCCTCTCACTCTTTAACTTTTTTTTAAATGTTGATTTTATTATTTTTTTTAATGTTAATCTTTTTTTAATTTGTTTATTAACCACGTTTTATTTTCAATTTTAATTTTTATGTGTTTTTTAATTTTATTTAACATTTAAAAATAATAATAATAATAATAATCTACAAGGAAGGTGAGGTGTTTCTTTTTGCAATAGCATTATCCTTTAATGACACAACTACAAAAATATTTTAATTTGAAGCCCAAAAAAAAAAAATGGGGTGATATTGGAGGACCTTCTTTTTTACTTTGAGGTTGATTTTAGGATTTTTTATTGCAACAATACTAGTTGTCAAGGCCACGATCACAAAGAAATTGCAATTTTATCCTAAAAAGAAGAAGGGTGTGTGATATTGGTAAAGTTGCTTTTCGATTC
The DNA here is from genome assembly GCA_032191745.1 of Picea mariana. NCBI lineage: Eukaryota > Viridiplantae > Streptophyta > Pinopsida > Pinales > Pinaceae > Picea > Picea mariana. Next base: position 18,710 of record JASDQU010310862.1, read on the forward strand.
GAAGGTTGATTTTAATATTTTGGTTGCAATTGCACAAGTTGTTAAGGCCGTGATGTCAAACAAGTTGTAACTTTATCCCTGAAAAAAAAACTAATGTTGTTGGTAGTGCCAATTTTCATTTTGTGGGTTGATTTTAAGGTTTTAGTCAACAACATGATGAGGTTGTTAATACAATGGCTACAAAAGGCTATAATTTTAACCCCCAAAAAAAGAAATAGTTCTACCAATAGCAGTGATTTTTTATTCAATAGTTGATTTTGGTGTTTCTAACCCAAAAATATGGGTTTTTTGGAGTAGAGTTATTGTTTTGAGAACACAGTTCTTTGCAAGGTGGTAACAATGTTTATATTTCAACATGGTGCATCAAACACATTGAGTTACACATGCACTTCATTAGAAATTTTTCAGAATCACTTTCTTGAAGTGTTTTATTTCCCTATAGATGATCAAGTTGTAGACATTTTCACAAAATCCCTTATAGAAGTGAAGTTTTCCAAAATTTGATCTATGTTAAGAGTTCAAGAAATATTCTTTGCAAGGGATAGGCTCTAATTCCTATTTTATTATCCTATTTTGTCCCCTTTGTAAATCCTTCAATCTTGTGCCAAGTTGTTTTCAAGGGCAGATGTTAAGAGTTAGTTAAGATCAACTTTGTCTAATGTGTCTTTAGGTAAAGTGTGTTTCTTTAGTATGCATAATAATTATCTAATCCAACGGTTATGATTAAATGTTCTAGAGATAAAGTGATTCAACGATTTATCATCTCCTTAATATTGATAGGTTTATTAATATGTGGATTAACCTTGTATTGGTCCATGATATATATTTAAAGAGCATGGAAGGTCATTTACTAATGATTGATTGTGAGAAACTCATATGTAATTTGCTTTCCTTTTTCATTAATATATTTCTTCAAGTGGCCATGTTGGCTAGGGTTGTGGACCATTTCTCTCTTTTAGGGTTTTAACCATGTAATACACTAGTGTATTGATCATTGATTTGTTTATGTGAGAGGTTTCCTTAAGGTGTTCAACATGTGTAGATACCCTATTTATTGGACATTATACCAAGTTCTCTTATAAAAATATGACTACAACAAAAAGAATCAATCAAAATTAAGGACACTAATCTACCTAAAACAAACTATGAAGCAAAAAAAACTAAGGAAGATGACTTTGGATCCATTTCCCTTTTCAAGTCACCAATCTTTTGGTGGGTTTTTGTCACAAGAGTGTGTTAAAAACCCTACTCTTAGTAGTTGTGTTCTTAGAGACATACAAAATTAAAGCAAACGGAAATAAAGGACTCATGCATGCAACACCATAACTTGTCTTATGAAATAAAGAAGATACAACCAACGAGTAATGGACTTATAAACTAGCATCTAACATCTAAAGTAGAAGATAGCATAACAAAAAAATAATTACTATTAAATTCACGGAAATATGACTTACAACACGTGGGTGAAAACTTTCATGTAGCTAGGTCGACTCTAAAGCCTCTCCTTGGAATGGGTCATTGACCTCCTTGTCTGCTCCAACTCCAAGCTTGATAGAAAAATGAGAGAAATCTTGATAGTAGAGGGATAGAAGCTAGAGTGCTAAATTTGAGGAATTCTAGTAGCATAACCTTACTTTGGGTTGTGTATGAATTGTGTAAACTCATAACCATCATTGTGTATGAATTTTAATAGAATGGAACTCAATGTTTAACCATGATTAATTATATACAATTTTCAGAATGTGAGAGCCTTTATCTAACCAAATTTATGTATGATCCACTTTTTTATTCTCTTTTTGAACCGCCAACGATAACACATTCCTAAAATTGTAATAATTTTGAAGACAACACTCATAATATTAATATAATGGCGACATACCCATGGATTGTTTTTAGTACAGTCTCACCTTGTTCTTTCTTAGTAATATTTGTTGGGTTCTTCCATCTGTGGGGACACACTACAATCATAGTTATATTGAAAAAAAAAAAAACAT
>JASDQU010310865.1:0-13621 GCA_032191745.1 Picea mariana
TTCCTTCCAAAGTGGACAAGTTATTAGAGTCATCAATTGATTTTCTTCCAACTTTGAAAGGTCCGAGCCATGATTGATTACTTCCTTAGATGTTAGTTGGATCTCCCTTCTGGGTATCCCACATCCACACTATTCCCCCTTCATTGTACTTTATGATTTTGTATTTCGTTGTTCCTTGAATGACCATGGTGTATTGTGTAGAGGGAACAGGGTGGTATTTTTCTGTAAACACTTCCTATTGGGAAGGGAGAATCTATACATCATCTTATGCCTTTCTAAGTATCTTCATGGTCCCAACTTCCTTGTCTTTGTATTTTTCTAGGAGTTGTTGGTACTCCTCTTCCTTACACCATTTAATTTGATCAAAGTCTTCCTCTGTTGCAAAATACATAACATTTGGAGAAAACTCATGAATAATTTGTATGATTTGGTCATATTCTTTGTCATCTTTTATGGGGTCAATAGGCTCTTGCACATGAGTTTTAGTTACATGTACATTCAAGAGATGAACAATAGTTCCATATTTCAAAGGTAGATTCACATAAGTGAGGTCCATCTCAAGATTACCCCCAATCTTTGAGGGAAACTTCCTAGACAATAATATCCCCCATAGATATGGGACATCCATGACCACTATGTCCATGTGGGTGATTTTCTCGGGGTATTCTTTAAGGAAAAATTCGACATTCTCAATCACCCCATGTGTGGGTAAGGCTTTAGATTAAAATCCACACACATTTATGTATGGTCATGTGAATTTCAACCCTACTTGTTGCATGACCTTGAGGGACATCATGTTAGCACCAACCCCTAAATCCAACATGCAGTTGTTGAGGTTCTTGTTATTCATTATCAAGGTCATGAAGAAGGAAGGATGTTCATCATATTGGACCCTAAAGTGATCAAATTACAACATTATAGGAGGGTCCATGGTTCCATCTGATTCTCGGAAAAAGTCGTCAAATCATTCTTTGACAGATGGCACCTTAATGAATTCTTTCAGGGGAATGGTTACATGCATATTGGATAGTTCCCCTTCAAAGTCAAAGTTCAAGTTAACCCTTTCAGTTTTGGATGTCTTAGGAAGAATTATATCAAAATGTGGGGTTTTTGTTTTGGTTTCCAAGGGAACAACATAGTTGGGTTGGCTCAGCTTCTTTCTTCTATATACTTGGAACTCTTGTTTTTTCAACTTCTCTTTTGATTCGTGGTCTAGGTTTTTTATTATTGCCATTCTAGCCAACCTGGATGCTTCCTTCACATCCTCTTGATGTTATTCAATGGTGATATTTATTTGAGGGCCTTCCATGATATGGCCTATATTGTTCACTTGTTGACGACCATCATTATTATAAGGGAATTCATACTCCCAATGTGCTTCACTGCATTGTAAACACCAAGGATTTTCATTCACAACATTGGCAGGAGACAAAGTGTTTGGAACCTCTTGGTCATTCTTCGGCTTATAGAATTGGTTTCAATTTTGGAATTTCCCTTTATATGGGATCCTAGGTGCTTGGCTCTTGGCTCTTTCTAGGTTGACAATCCTACTCATCATTAGCTCTTGATTTTTCATCATTCCATCCATAGTAGCCTGTAATTTTTCCATGCTAGCGCAAAGGTTTGGGGAAGGCTCAGTGTTGTGGACTATCTTAGGTTTAGTGTCCATCTTCCCTATTGGGTTTGTAAAAGTCTGAATTTTATATGAATGGAGGTTGAATTCAATATTAATAGACAATTATTGAGCTTCTTGGATTGATTAGGGTTTTTTTTCCCTGAGAAGATACCCTAGTTGGCCAGTGAAAGACTTGGTGTAAATATAGACAAGATAATTATTTCTTGGATGATGGCATACACGGATCTTCTACAACAAAGTTTCAAACCTAGTCTGGAATTATCGAATGGATTCATTTTAATGTTTCCAAAGGGAGTTCAATCTGGTAAGAATCATGTTGGGGTCTTCTTTGATACTCCATCTCTTGAGAAAGGATTCTTCTATTTTTTCCATGGTTTTAGTGTTTCCATCAGGAAGACTGAGATACCAATGCCTTAAAGCAACAAGGAGGGTAACAGAGAACAATTTCATGACTAGGTATTCAACATCATCACTAATGGGGTGAAGATGAAAAAATTCCAAGAAATTGCTCATGTGCTCTTCGGCATTGATTGCATCAGTACCGGTAAACGTAGGAAACAAATTCTCATACTTAGGTGACATTTTCCTAGGGTATCCTAGTATGGCTAACATGTCTAGTGGTTTGAAAATACTGGACGACCATTGCCTTTGATTATTTCCTGGGTTCATTGCATTGGTCTGATTTGCTGAGATAGACTTGGTTTTCAAAGAAAGATTCCTTCCAAAAATTGATTTTACAATGGGAGAGTTTCAGGGAGGCTTTCTTCTGAAGGAATGAGGAGGATTAGTGTACCTCCTTGCAGTTTGTGGAGTCACCGGATAATTTTCTTGAAACTATTAAAAAGATAAGGGAAAACACCCTAAGTGGAGCCACTAGGTAAGCTTGTGAGATAGAGACTCTAGAGGCAAGGCTTACTGAAAAAGTGTTGTCTTGAGGAGAATTGACTCAGTGTTCCCTGGCAAGGGTGCCAAAATGTTATCGCACAGTTTTTAGTTAGGATAATTGATGAATGAAAAGAGATCAAATTGGCATAACTGAACCAATCCGACCCACTGTCACCTTGATGGGAAGGTTCTTTCTATTTAGGGAGGTGAGGCTCAGGGGAGACATCCCCGGGGAATTGGGGTTTTGAGAAGGAAAAAGGATTAAAAGATCAAAGGTAAAATTACCCCTCAGAAGTCACCACCTAATCATAAGGTTCGACTTATAGACAATAAATATAACCGGAGGTAATGACCAATAAGGTCACCTGCCTGAGACAAAGAAACAATAAAAATATATATGCAAGCTTGTTTGCTGGTTAGTACTTCATATAATCGATAAACTTTATGATAATAAGANCAATAGAAATGACTACAATATTACTTCTCAATAAATTCTTAAATAACTTGGCATTCAATGTAACAAAATCAACACGTCATATATAATTCCTTAACCAACCATTCAATTTCTTTAAAAGTGACATGAAATTTTCACAAAGGTGTTTATATCACAAGACGATGACAACAACGCTAGGGTTAGTAAAGGTTAGGGTTTGTTCAAAGTATTGGAGGTTTGTAGGATCATGTCACTCAACACATGTGACCTTAGATCAATGCGTTTCTAGGGTGTATGGAGTCAAAAGGAGGATGCAAAAGTTGAAGGATAAAATGATAAAGGTATAACTAAGGACAAGAGAGTTAAACCTTGAGATGTTTCTATGACAATACCTCAAGGATGAAACCCTAGGGGAGAGAGGATCACTTTGGTGTAGGGGAAATAGGCCTTAGTTATCTCTCCTCCTTCCTTAGCCTAATGGAAACAACTAGCTTAAACAATGATTGATAAGAGGTAAGACAAGAAGGTTTGTAAGAAACATGTTGATAAAGAAACGCTTTGCTAGGAAAACCCTAGGGAAAATCGGCTCACCAAAGTGTATGGGAACTAGGCCTTGGTGCATTTTCTCCTTCTTAGCTCAACAAATAGGAAAAACAACTAGTAAGAAGAAGAAAGATGGAGTGTTACTATGGCAAGGCTCTATCCTATTCAACTAATGGCTTAAAACCTTGGTAGGGACATGAGACAAGGACCATCAATGTGTCTAGGGTTAATTCAGCAAGTTATAATAATAAATGAAAGAAAAAAAATACTACAACAATTCAATCAAGAAGTTTTACATAAATTCACTTACATTTAACCAAGAAATCAAGTAGCAAACCCTAGTTGTAACACCTTCCAAAAAAGTCCAAAAAAGTCCAAAAAAGTCCAAAAAAGTCCAAAAAAGTCCAAAAAAGTCCAAAAAAGTCTTCCTTCAACAAGTGTGCCTCACAATTTCAGCCAAAAACTCCAAAGATAGCTCAAATTGCAGACCTCACTAATGAGTGAGTGAGAGATGATGAAGAAATTGACGATAAAAACCCTCAATTTATACAGTACCTTGACCTAATGCTACTTTTTAGGTCATGAAAAAGGTCGACAAGGCCAAATTACTAAAATCATACTATTTTACATTAAATTTTTAAATTAAAATGCTAATAAAGCAATAAAGAGACGTCATACCCTTTCTAGGGTGACATTAGCCCCTTTTAGGGAAAATGCAACCTCCTGGAGCAAGATGTTAGCCCTCCTTGGGATTTTACAAGCTGCCATAGGTGTCAAACTGCCCTGTCCATCTGCCAAAATGATCATAAAGAAAGGATTATGTCATGACCCTCTTGGGTGACATTCTAGGCCTCTCTAAGACATCCTTCTTCTCTCCAGTGAAAACCCCTCTCTCCTGTTTGTGCCCCATGTTGGGGTCTCAACATCCATCTGGTGGGATCTTCAGTCTCATGGAGGTCCAAACTGATCATCTCCCCATCTGGACCTATCCAACATGGTACCTTTCTGTCAGGCATGATCCTGCACATCAATAGATACGCCCTCCATGGGATCATAAGTCACAGGGATCATAGCAATGTCAATCACATCTCATCATAAATATTATTAAACATGTGCATAAAAACCCTATTACCCCATTTAAAATCTCAAATACATTATAGAAGCTTGCAACACAAGTCTGGGGAAAGTGACAAGGCTTCCTATTTGGCTAGTGTGCACTTGAAAAGGAAATTTCCCAGAAAAGACAAAATCTAAACCATGTAAGTGGGTGATGTGGATAAGGGATGTCCTGATAATGGGTGTAGTGAAAGCAGGGGAATGCAAATATTTACCTGTGGGTGCCTTTGTAGAAGGTGAGTTGCAACTGTTCTGGATGAAATTGTTCCCAATCCCATTCATGCCTTTTATTCTTTATTCTTATTGATTTTTCCTCAAGAAGATAATTATGGGAAACTGCCCTGGCATGGTGACCATTGGTGGCAACATTACCCACAAGTACTTTCACAGAAATGAGAAGGTTGGCTCATGGTGATACCCCCTTTCTCTTGGCCATGCAACCAAGAGTCACTACCCTGGCATGGTAACCACCTGATAGTAGTGTCATATTGTTAGTCACACATGGACCTAATAGGCTAGCACGTGATGAGACCCCTTATCCTCTGACTAGGTCTTCTTTTATTATTTTATGGGCCCCTCTTGTTTCTTGCTAAGAAGCCTTTTATTTCTTTCTTGGGGATCCATGGGTGAATCATCTCGAGCTTTTATTTTTAGGCTTTTATCCTTTTTTCCATCTCTCTATTACCTTCTGGGTCTTTAGCCCCTTCTTCCCACAAGGCAAGATGAAACCATATAAATTATTGGCCAACCCAATGCCTGGTCTAGTGAAATGGGGTAGATGAGCGAGGAGCAAGATGAAAAGGTGGCAATATGAAGGGAACAAATGATGAATTTTCAGAAATCCCCCCAGTGAAAAAACAAAACCCACGGGCACAGGATTTCTCGAGCATCCTGTCATTCCCCCTAGACATGGTCAAGTGGAAAATTATAATATCCAACCATTCGTTAGAAACAAAGGAATTAAATGAACATATTCAAAGTGTTTGAAGATCAGAGTGACACATACCATGATACCCAGACTCATTACATCATGGAGTAAGAACTAACTCTGATACAGGACCAAGCCAAAGTTGAAGGATGTTGTTGCTACTAAAAAAGTGGAGGCACTGAAAGGGAGAAAATATGGGACCTCTAGGGCCATGCTCATGTCTATCTGGCTCTCGGTACTCCATGTCTAGGACCTGCAGGCCTCGAGACAAAATCTCCTAGTTATCCCTAAAATTGGGGATAACATGAAGTCAACTAGGAATTAAATATGTCTCAAGTCATTTAAGAATTGTAAGGGAATTTTGGGACACCGAGGATCATTGTTAGGAATGCTCTTGGTGGATGAGGGAAATAGGAGTGTTTAACTAATTAATAAAAATTGATTTTCTGGTGCAACTAGGGGATTGGGAAACATGTGTACAGGGGAGGTTTTTCGAAATTAATTAAATGAAAAATGATAATTTGGGAAAATAATTACTTGAAAACTATATAAAAGAGATGGCAGAGGAGGAGTATAGATAGATATGGTTTGCGTAACATCATGCTTCTTAAATTTTATCTTGACTAAAGTTTCTCTTATGGGAGTTGGGATACCCAGCTCGGGTAACGAGTGGTAGCTCGACCTTACGAGGTGAGATGAGTGATAGCATTCTTTGGTATTGTGTGTGTGGCCCCTTTGCGGCTCAAGGGGCTCAAGGGGGAGAAGAGTACACCTAGTATTCATTGGGAGGTTCTAGTGAGGTCACATCAGTAGGCAAGCAGAAACTGGATGAAGTGCGTGTGGGACAATGACTTAGAGCTTTCACTTTGTCTACGGTACACATGTGTATATTTGTATTGAATGATATTTTAAATATTTTTGATGCACCTTCAGTAATGTACTTCTATTATGTTAAAGTTTATGTTTAATCAACGTAACACTATTCAAAGATTACATTTTATCTTTCTCCAAATTATCTTTATGAGCCCAACGTTTTATGATCAGAGAACTTAAAGTCATCCCAGCCTTATGCTTGCTATATTTTGATTAGATTTCCCATGGCGAACAAAATCTTTGATTGCAATTCCTTCTCTGCATTTGTTTTTATTGATTTAATGCGAAGAAAAATTGTGTTTTTATATTCTATCCCTTATCCTTAAGTTATTAGTTTGTTCCTGAGCAGTCGGCCAAGAGCCTAATCAACTGTCTTCACTCTGGTGTTTAAGACTGATATTTCAATGCCCTACTTTCCTGTGCATGGATAATAAGTGAAGGATGAATTTTCACCCAATTATCTATCCCTTACTTATCTCTACTATTTTCTATTATGATCAAAACCTGATTAAACTCTGATTAAAATTTGCATATTGATTGATTCAACTCTAATTATACTCTGTGTTTTCAATTGTTTAAACTCGGATAAATCTTTGCACTTGAATGATAAATCTTTGTGGTTTCTTATGATTGATTACTTCTGCATTTTCTTGTGATTGATTACTTCTGTGATTTCCTCATGAATGATTATGTCTACACTTTCTTTGTGAATGATTAGCACTATGATTTACCACTGTGATTTTAGACAGTGATTCCTTTTTAATTGTTAAAACAATGGATTTTAACTGTTAATATGTATTTTCACATCAGTTTAAAAGGTTTGTTAAGCATATTACTTGTTTGATAGCTTTAGTCCTTCTGCGATGAGAATTTGTGGTTTCATTCTTTCTCTATTTATATTTTCATTATTCCCTTTATATTTGCGAATCCTTGTATATTTTTGAATTTCTTTATATTTGCATTATGACAATTCGTGGTTGCATTATTCCTTTTATATTTGTGAATCTTATTTAATAGACATCGAAATGGTTTTTAGAAAGTGATAATAATGTTAGACAACATTACGTTTTGTTTACACAACCATTCGTCCAATATATATATATATATATATAGACAATGATTTGATATTCCTTGTTAAAATACATTGAATCTATACACAACGTGTTTATTATTTGTTTATATAGCAATGTTTTTATAATGGTGTTTATTATCATTTTATATGACAACATGTTTATTATTTGTTTATATGACAACGTTTTTATTATTTGTTGATTATATAGACAATGATTTGATATTCCTTGTTAAAATACATTGAATCTATACACAACGTGTTTATGATTTGTTTATATGAAAACATTTTTGTAATGCTGTTTATTATTATTTTATATGACAACATGTTTATTATTTTTTTATATAACAATGTTTTTATAATGGTGTTTATTATCATTTTGTATGACAACGTGTTTATTATTTGTTTATATGACAACGTTTTTATTATTTGTTGATTATTTACACAACGATTTTATATATTCAATTTTATGAACAATGATTTTATATATTATATGGACAGTGATTTTATATATTGTATGGACAACATATATACAAGTGATATTATATTTAATAGATGGCACTATCGTATATACCATCGATATCATATATACCAACGATATCATATTTAATAGATGGAAATATCATATATACAAAAAATATCATATTTAATAGACAACAATATCATGTATACCAATGATTATCAACAGAAACATAAATAGTTATTAAGTGACAATGATTTGGTTAATGACATCGATTATCAATAGACATAGTAATAGTTATTAATCAACAGCTAGATTTTTGTTGACAATGATTCCCTTAATTTATATTGTTAGACAATGATATGTGTTAGGATAGGTTATCCCAATGCTTGAGTTTTGGATATTATTTATTTTATTCTTGTTTATAGCATTGGAGAATGGATCATGGGGTAGCTAATTACAGACATTAATGCCTTGACTAAATGAATTTTTCCGTTCCAGAAATTGCACCTATATTCCTTAATCTCTTATGTCAATTGTGGTTAAGAAAGCACTTGAATACTACTTCCATTATATAAAGAGTCAAACAGAATATCGATGCACCTGAATTGTTAGATTTTATTCGAGTTATTTTTGTTTTACAGTATGGGAGACCTCCTTAAAAAAATGCCTTATAATAAAACAAGAACTCCTTCTGTTAGATTGCACAATTTAAATTTAATGAACTGGTTGTCAAAGTTGATGTGTCAGGTTGTTGATTTTGTCCTTTATCTTGTAGGCATTTTCTTGCTTGTGTCGGGTGGGTAGCCGTTTTATTCTATCTATTGATTATTGCATGTTTTGTTCAGTTTCATGATGTGATAGTATGTTGGATCATTGTTGTTTGTTACCTGAATGTGTAAGTGGTATTCATTGTCAAGTTGTGTTGATTAATTTTTCTCGTTGATTTTCTTTCTGCATAAAAAAAAACAAAAATTGCACTTTCTTTGCGTTGCATGGAGTCATAACGTGTAAGGTAGCTAGAGAGGTAGTGGTGGGGCCTAGAGGGCCCATAGTGATAATAGTGGAGGCCATTCAATGTAAGGTGGACTAGGTCCACTACAAGGATGATTTTAAGGGTGGAAATTTATTTTAAAATGTAGAAACCTTGACGAATCTTCCTAATCCTTCATATGCCAACTATAAATGATTGGCGATATTTTTGTAAAAATATTCAAATTTCTAAGGATTTTATATAGTTTTTATAAAATTTTGGCGATTGTTAAGGTAAAATAATTTTATCCTATAGAATTTGGGTGAATCATTTTTAAAATAACGAATCTAGTTTTTGGAAAAACCATGGAAAATTAGCCCATGAGCAAAATTTAGCCCCTAAAATCATCCCTGGTCCACTATATTATTAAACAAGGTTCGCTATGGTATTTAGATATAATAAATGGGTAGTTAGATATAATAAATGTAAGAGGACTTCTTAGAATGTTCTACTTCTAGAAGATTCCTCCTCTAGAATGTTCTTAGGTGATGGTAGCACTATATAAAGGGGTTCAAGCAATATAATGGGATATGAAAATAAGTATTGTATTTGTATTTGAAGCTCATTACGAGGAAGCCCCCTAGAAAAGGCAAGTGAACAGGAGAGGATCCCTTCCATAATAGGATCCATTGTATGGTGTTGCCCTACCTTAAGGGTTTGGTAATAATAAAGTGTGGTTTCTTCTATATTGCTTTGTGGATCTATTGTGTATTCAGTATTTTTGGTGATTATATTGGTAGATCTATTCAGGTTCTTGACAAGTGGTATCATAGAACTTTCCTTGGTAGACATTATGGGCAAATATTTTTTATTTTTGCAGATATTTTTTTTCAGAGAAGAAAAAAGAGGGCCGCGACATTCCAGAAAATTTTGGTATATTTCTGGGAATTTTTTTTAGAAAACATTTGTATATCTGAGTTCCTCTCATAAAAACACCCAATTTGAAAAAAAAAAATTGTCTGAGATAGCGCCCAGGAAGTCAAGATATTGAAGTTTTAAAATATGCAATTTTTTAGAGTTTTTTCTGTGGACAGTGGCGCAATTTTTTATATTTGTGTAGCATCTGGAGGAAGAATTTTCCCCAAAAGATTATAGAACTGGGTTCCACTCACAATTTCACCCAATTTCAAAAAAATAAATCCGCCGAAATGGAGTCCGAGAAGTGAAGTTATGAGCATTTTAAATTCAACAGTTTTTCAGGATTTTTCTAGAAAACGCCGCGATTTTCTGCAGTAATTTTTTGTTCTTTTTTTTGGGTTTTTTGTGACGGTGGTGGGACTGCAGAACTCATAAATTTTCATATGGTTCTCATATGGATATTTCTTCTCAAACACTCAAAGAAATTATACATATTACTAAATCATTCAAAGCCCAATTGTTTGACAGATTGGATGTCTTTGTAGATGGCCTCAATGATAGTTTTCATAGTATTCAAGATTCTTTGGATAACATGCAAGAGAGGTTTCTTATGGAAGACCTCAGGGATGAATATAATCAATAAATATATTCTTGTTATGATTTTGAGGCTGATTTCGATGACAGGTATATGGATAGTTGTCGTTTCTGGGATGACAACCACTTCCATATTTTATTTGATGACTCTACTCCACCTTCTGTAGAGAACATCAATGCCCCACATCAGGAGCTAGTTACTAGCGTCTATCATGCATATTATTTAGTGGTATTATTTCTTCCAGATTCTGCTACGACCTTTTTCCACTATGTCGATGGATCTTCTTATTTGGATCCACATGACAAGTTTCAGTCTTTGAAGCATCATTTTGAGTTGGTTACTGGGTTCCAAAATCTTTCACATGGAGTTCACATAAGCACTTAGAGATGGGAGCTAGGCTTACGATGGTGGTTTGACTATTTCAGCATGGTGGCTTTCCTTTCTACATGGGACTATGGTTCTCCAGTCTTCTTCAGCATTATGGTCCAAAATTATCCATGGGACCCTGGTATATGGTTGTACATAAAAAATTGAGGACAACACTTTCATAAGGGGGATGGAATGTTAGGTAGTTAGAGAGGTAGCAGTGGGGGCCCAGAGGGTCCATAGTGATAATAGTGGAGGTCATTCAATGTAAGGTGCACTAGGTCCACTATATTATTAAATAAGGTCCACTATGGTAGTTAGATAAATAAATGTAAGATGACTTCTTAGAAGGTTCTACTTCTAGAAGATTCCTCCTCTAGAATGTTCTTAGGTGATGGTATCACTATATAAATAGGTTCAAGCAATGTAATGGGATATGAAGAGAAGTATTGTATTTGGAGTGGTATCTCAATAGGAGGATGCCCCCTTGAAGAAGCAAGTGAACAGGAGAGGATCCCTTCCATAATAGGATCCATTATACGATGTTTCCCTACCTCAAGGGTTTGATAGTAATAAAGGAGATTTTGCATATTGTTCTTGTATATCTATTGTGGTGTTTTTTTATTCAGTTCTTAACATAATGCTGGGGTCGTTACACGTAGTGTCATTGTTACTCTGGGGGATCATATCTACAAGATACCAGAGGTAGTTCCAACTATTTTCCCACCTAAACAATGTCATAAGGTAGTATCTTGTACTATAAACTTTAGCTTCTTCATAGTCGGTTCAAAAGGTTAATAGAAGAATACTGCAACCACTACAACCTCAATCCAAGCACCTTCTGTCCAACAGAAGAAGCTTGAAAATATTGAAGCAAAGTGCATGGATTCCTTTTTCACATAGAAATATCATGTATCTAGAATTGTTAAAAAGTTCCAACCTATCCAGCCCCAGGTTCATGACAACCTTCAACAAGATAAGCAGTGCAACAACTCCAGCAAGGAAAATAACTCATAAAGATGCAGATTCACCAAATGATTTTCCCTCTCCCCCTGGAACTCAACGCAGTGGATACCAATACTTCCTAAGGAGGGAGTATTGATCTAGTTGGATATCAGTGGCCACCCACCTATTCCAACCGTATCAAAACAGTCTTATGGTGGCTTACTATTTTTAGCAGTTTTTCGGTTCCTCAACTTATAGGGCCATTCTGAGGGCCTAAATGAATTTTTTTCAGGATCGAGCACCAAACGATTGCTAAAAGATACATTTAGCCCCCAAAATCAATATCCTCAATTCTACCTTTTGAACGAGCTATCGTGCACCCCAAATGGAGATCGTATGACAAAGTTACTCTCTATAGAATTTGATACACCAAACTACCCAAAACAGGGTCCACAAAACTGTTGGATTTTGATCTTCCACAGTTAGGGTTTTGGATTATATTTATGTTAAAAAATATTTTAGATCCTCAATGTGATAATGTTCCTGCAAATGTGAGTAGTCATCACATTTCTTCTCAGAGATAAGTTTCCACCATTTTAGCAAGTCTTTCACTCTGTATTTATACAATTTTATACATTTTGCTCATTAATAGAAAATGTGTATTATAGTATCTCTGTGTTTATGGTTGCATCTCTGATATATTTTTGTTCTATTATTGGATATTTGAGATATCTCATTACATTTATTTATTATATTGTCACTCTCATTTCATGCAAAAAATAATTTGAATCAATGGTTTCAAAGCAGGCTGTTCTTGATCATTTTTTTCAGTACATGTCCCAGACAGGGTCCGAGTATAGAAAGTTGGGTCTTGAGCTTGTCTCTATTGAGGAAAATTGATCTCTCACACATAAGAAACCATATATGGTGGAAGAAAATAAAAATTATAGATCAAAATATTCTATTAATATGTTGCTTCATCAAGCTCTCATGCGTCAGAGGAACGAAATGATGGAGATTTTTTCCCACATCCTTCAACACCTACCGATAGCCACTAGTGTGTCTTCGTAAATAAGCATATTTGGAGGAACCTCTCCTTCCAAGGTACAAGTTAATTTTTAGATTCATGTATTTGAAGGACCGATAGATGCATATTCCCTTGAAAAATGGTTAAATATGCTAGAAGGTTATTTATTTGTTCACAATTTTTCGATAGGGAAAATATCACCTTCACACTCCTTAAATCTCTCCCCCATGTAAAACGTTGGTGGGAAAATTAATGGGAGAAAATTTCCACATAGGAGTATGGAATATATGAGTCTGATCCACTTGGTAATTTTTTGTGGATGTGGTAAAGTAGTAATATTACCCTATTGGTAACTATGATGAGCAGTACATGAGATGGACCATGTTCCATCAAGAGAGGGGCCTAGTAGTGTTGTAGTTCACCAATACCTTTCATACCTTGTGCAACGAGCTGGGTATTAAATATTCTAAGAAAATTTTGGTTCTGAAATACCATGGGGCTCTGCACAGGTACATCCAAACTTAAATGGAGTTTCTAAACATCTCATCATTGGGAGTTTCCTATCTATATAGTGTCAAAATCGAGAAGAAAATTAGGCACCAGAACAAACGAGAGTTCGGGTCTGAAAATCCACAAAAACCAAAGTATGATAAATATGGTCCTAATAAACAACCTCCTGAAAACCAATCGATGCCACAAGAAAACAAGGGTCACATGAGGAAAAATAAGGAGGAAAGTGGTGTGGTTTCCACAAAATCCCCTAGCACAACACTGATGAATGTCTCTCAAATAGTCATTAGTAGTTGAGATGAAAGACAAGGAGTTGAACCCTGAGGAGAAAAAGAGAGATAGAG
>JASDQU010310866.1:0-13576 GCA_032191745.1 Picea mariana
ATATAATGAGCAAGAACCTGATACAAGAGTGAGGCCGATCTGGAATGCTTAAAAGATGGCTCCAATAAACATAATAGAAGCTGCTACAAAATGCTCCAATAGAAGACCACAAGCCTCCGAAGTCAGAATACTCAAAGAAGACCAATGCAAGAATAGATATGGGTCATATGAAGTGCAAAAACCCTAACCTAAATGATGTCATGCCCTATTAGAACACTGAATAGCCTCAACAATTCGGACCTGCTTCCAAAGATGTTCAAACCCTTGGGTAAATATGCCAAATAGTAGATCGGGTAAATGCAAGAAAAACCTAGGTGCTCAAATCTCCAAGATCTCTCTCAAAAATCATGGATCTTACTCTCCTCCAAGGACTGGTGCACCCCCTGGATGCCTGAAACCCTATATAATTCGACCTCCCTCCTACATGCCTCCAAATGCTCCACAAAACCACTAGAATGATAGATCAGGGCTTGGTTACCTCACTGGCGAATTCCCAAGCGAAATAGTGAAGATCTGGGCTAGCAAATGACTGAAACCATTTTTTGAAGTTTTCTCCTCTCCTCCAATTCATCCCATGCATCTAATAAATCAAATGGCACATAAGACTCCTCTTGAATGGACTGGATATAATGTCCAAGACCCTGTAATGAAAACCAAGGTGCTAAAATCCCAAAAGCCCTGCCAATCACCTGCAATGAACATCCCTCAATGGATGGTGTGCCCCCCTTTGCTGGAAACACCCAATGGTGTGCCCTTCTTCTCTTCCTTTTCTTGTGGCTAGTGTAGAACCCTCCTGCACTGCGTAGATTTGAACTAGAATGGTGTGGGGGAGTATTGAATCCCCTAGACCAAGCTTGGGACAATCTAGGTGGAATATTCAACCATCGAATCGTCCTCTAGGCATTGTTAAGCCAAAACCCCCAAAACCCCCAAGGTATGGGCTCTCTAACTAGAAGCCAAATATCAAAATGATAAACATACATGAATCAATGAGAGAATAGAGGCCCTTGCCTCTTCTTTATACTTATTTCTCACCTTGTCCCTCCAAAGTGACTTTTACTTTATTAATATTTAATTAATTAATTAAATCACTTTCATTAATTAATTAACCTTTTTACCTCTAAAAATTGCCTTATCTCTCCTTATGGCTTCCCTGACCACTGAAAGTCACTTCTCATCATTCTATCATGTAGTGTTGTTCCTCCCGATTCCAATGAGCTCTTACACTGAGAGGTTCCTCCAAGTATTGTGCCCAAAATGACCCCTTCAGTGAATTTAGTTAACCTATAGCTCAAAATACTCAAAATCATGGAAATCGTCGGAATGAAACAGAACCAATGCCAACCTGTGAAGAATGGATCATAATGATGAAATAGGATGAGCGATGCAAGTTGGACACCAAAATATCCCTCAATAGCTCATGTACTCGCTATAATCTCCAATTGGCTACCCTAGTCATCATAACACTGTGTAATACCTTGATGTCCCAAAGTGGGGACATTATAGTCCTCCCTGCTAGAAAATTGTTTGTACTCGAGTAATAACCAAATCCATCCAAGTATAATACCATGATCCCATGTCCACCGATAGGACACATAGTAGAACCCGTCCAAGGATGAATGATCATAGACTCCACCCCCTCGGTCCCATATCAGGAAGTGAATTGCAATATCCTATGAAGCATAGTCCTGAAGTATATCAACTCTATGGATCTCCTGCACATGACATATGGCCTCATCCTAGAATGATTCCATCCTCCAAGTCCCTACCAACATCAACACAGCCTCCATCAACTGCTCATGTTGATGCCATAATGAGGTACTGCAAGACCTCTGTGAGACACCCTCAAGTGATGTGCTCTCCTTAATATTGAAGCTCAATGGAAAGTCAAAACAACTTTCCCATGCAAAGGTACACTCACCCCTGTAAGTTAGTGAAATGATCAACCCTGCAATCCTTGGGTCCCATGCTAATCTCTGTTGAAGATCACCATGTTGGCGTTGCACTACTCTGACCATGCCTGACTGCTCCCTGTCTATATACTGGATCCTCCACTCCTAGATCCTCAAGATGAAATACCTATGGCACTTGGACCTGTTGTCCAAAAACTATACCTATAAAAATATCCCTGTGGAAGTAGTACCTACCCAACCACCTCCATGTCCGATCATGATGATCAAGAGTGAAAAGTTGCCTCACTCCATAAGACAAGTCCCTACAGGCCCACTCTGAACCAACCCAGGGTGGAGTATGTGGCTCTCTGGCACAACCTGGGTCATCATGTAGTGAAACATCTTGCTAACCCAATGAACTCCCAGATCCCATGGAAAACTTGGAAGTTTATCACTTCCATTCTCCTCTAACTTCTCCTGTGTGAGACTGATCATTGTCAAAATCCCTATACGCTCATCTTCTATCACCTAGCCTATGATGCTCACCATCACACACCAAGTCTCAACTGGATGCCTATGATGATCCACCTCTATCCGGCTGGATGCCGTAAAAACACTCATGTCAGGTGGTCTCATCCTGGCCACTCCCCATGATCTCAGCCACTATCTATCTCCCATCATAGTGTGCCTATGATAAAAGTGTCAAGAAAGGCTAACAGAAACATCTGTAGCTAACTATAGGACTGGAATATATCACAAGATTTGGTCAATCACAAGGATTTGAACAGAAGCTCGTCCATCGATATCCATGATAAATACTCTCATGGGGTCATCATTGAATCCCAACCATCTAATACAAATAGAAGAAACTCCTCCAACTGTTCATCAACCAACCTCCAACCCTCATCTCCCATGTAACTACTGATATGGTGAAGGTGATCTCTCTTAACTAGGTGTTGTTGCGAATGAATGGCATCTTCATGTTCCCCTAAGTGTGTCTCCTCTGATGGTATTCCAACATCCTCTGGTAATGTGACTCACTAAGATATCTAATTATCCACTAAAATAGATGAAGCAGACCTCTGACAAATCTCCTCAAGAAGCTCATATGATCTGGACTCTAATTCTTGAAGGGTTGTTTCTGTGCCTCTCAAGAATCCTCGAGTGCTCTCCAACTCCTGAGTAAGTTTGTCCACCTCCAACTCCTGCTCTCTCAAGGCCCTGTGATACATCTCTCCAATCCCCAGTAGGTAGTCCTTGTTTGTCAAAAACTGTTGGTAGTCAGTCCTCATCATAGACACTCTCTCCCTGAGGGTATGAAAGTCATCCATGGTGAATCCTCCATCTGAACTACCATGTGCCACTGATGCCTTCCAACAATAATTTTCCATCAATGCATGCATGTCATCACTGCGCCTGGTGGATGCCATGATCATATCCTCATTGACTCTCATCTGTCCTATCAAGGAGTGTGACTCCTGATCATAGTCATGTTGAGGTACCACCTCACGTCTCTCACTGCTAGTGCCATCACTGGAATTCCCAACAACACTCTCTACATAAGATAAAGTGTTGAACTGCACAGTGTCTACTATGCCACTGGGTCCTCTTATATGTGATTGTATATCATCATCAATGACTAACTCTCTCTGAATCACACTATAACCTGTATGAGTAGTTGCATCCTCCTGTGCACTCACCCTGCTACTATCGACTGCACCTGGATCCCATATAGATGTGTCCAAACATGTGCTATGCTCATCCTGAATAATAAATATTGAATCCTCATCTATGAAAGCCGATACTGGAAGTAAGTGCCTCATCAACCTGTCAATCTCCACCATCTGCTCAACTAATGGAGTCTCCAAAAACTATGACTCAATCTCTTCATGTTGGTCTGTGTGTGTAAGGTCAACTGTATATACATCCTATATCTCCTCCTGGATCAGTGGCTCTACATGTCCATGGTGTGCATCCCTCATGTATGGATCCTCTATGCTACTGCTCTCCTCATATGATGCGGTTGTTATAGATGTCTAGAAAGATGACATATATGTCATGGTCACCATAGGAAGTTGGTCATATGTAGGTGCTAACACGTGTGAGTCCTCACTAGTGTCACAACTCTACTGAGGTATAAGGTCATCAATAGTATGTGATATGACTACTGAAATGCAGGTGTTGTCATCATGTTCCTCCGATTGTCTATCCACTACACAAGGGTCACTATCCTCCCCAAGCGTGCCATAATCACTAGTATCTACAAGTGTACAAGAGTCACTATCATCATCAGACTGCTCCAGATAAGAATCTATCGATCCATCCTCACCTCCCTCATCATCACTGTCATAGCGTACCTCAATAATATGCTTCTTACCCTTACCCCTACATCTATGTTATGGTTTCCAAGGCACCTTGCAACTATAGAAAAGTTGTGTGCTCTCAATGGGTGTGGGGATGCTTTGTTCTTCCTTCCATCCATTAGGTATTCCCTTTTGTAGTTTTCTAATCCATTCTCCATTCTGTTTTATTCTAGCCATCAAATCTGCTAAGTCCATTTCCCATCTAGCTTCTCTGAATCTCGTTTCCTCTACTACACCAATCCAATGTGTAACCTTATCTTTGCTCCAACTAGGATTTTTATAGGATACAAAATGATGGAATGTTATTAGACCTATGAGATTCTCATTGAGGGTTTGATATTCCCTCTCACAATCAACAATCCTTCCTGCAAAATCCCACACATCCATCTCTCCTTATGGAAGACCCTCAGGCTGGTAGGAGTTCAAGCTCTTATATCACTGTAATGTTCCCAAGCCATGATGCCAAGAACATCACGGTTTGGATGAATTTTAAACTTTTACTAAGTGTGACATTTTGTCAAACACTTTGTTGTTTTACTTGTTTGTAACTGTTTACTTGCAGGTTGACCTCTCGATTTCGGCCTTAGGGTTTATGTTCAATAATCACACATAGATATGAAGATGCAATCAATGAAAGTACAAGATACACCAAATATGGAACCAATAGCAAGATCAGACCTTTATTAATATAATGAGCAAGAACCTGATACAAGAGTGAGGCCGATCTGGAATGCTCAACAGATGGTTCCAATAAACATAATAGAAGCTTCTACAAAATTGTCCAATAGAAGATCACAAGCCTCCGAAGGTTGAATACTGAAATAAGACCAATGAAAGAATAGATTTGGGCCGTATGAAGTGCCAAATCTCTAACCTAAATGATGCCACGCCTTACTGGAACTCTGAATAGCCTCAACAATTCATCCCTACTGCCAAATATGTCCAAACCCTCCGGTAAATATGCCAAATAGTAGATCAAGTAAATGCAAGAACAACCCAAGTGCTCAAATCTCCAAGATCCCTCTCAAAACTCATGGATCTGACTCTCCTCCAAGGAATGGTGTGCCCTCCCTAGATGCTTGAAACCCTAGATTATTCAACCTCCCTCCTAGATGCCTCCAAATGATCCACAAAACCACTAAAATGATAGATCATGGCCTGGTTATCTCACTGGTGAAGTCCTAAGAGAAATAGTAAAGATCTGGGCTAGCAAATGAATGAAACCATTTTATGAAGTTTTCTCCTCTCCTCCAATTCCTCCCATGGATCTAATAAATCAAATGGCACATAATAATCCTCTTGAATGGACTAGATATTATGTCCAAGACCCTACAATGAAAACCCAGGTGCTATAATTTCCAAAATCCCTTCCAATCACCTGCAATGAACTTCCCTCAATGGATGGTGTACCCCCCTTGCTGGAAACCCCAATGGTGCACCCTCATTCTCTTCCTAAACAAGGAATAAACTTAGGAAAAAAAAATCCTAGGTGTGTGTGAAGTAACTCCAACACAATCTAGGTGGAATATTTCACCATCGAATCATCCTCTAAGGTTTGTTAAGTCAAAACCCTCAAAACCCCCAAGGTATGGGCTCTCTAGCTAGAAGCCAGATATCAAAATGATAAACATACATGAATCAATGAGAGAATAGAGGCCCTTGCCTCTTCTTTATACTTCTTTCTCACCTTGTCCCTCCAAAGTGACTTTTACTTTATTAATATTTAATTAATTAATTAAATCACTTTAATTAATTAACCTTTTTACCTCTGAAAAGCACCTTATCTCTCCTTGTGGATTCGATGGCCACGAAATTCACTTCTCATCATTCTATCATGTAGTTTTCTTCCTCCCAATTCCAATGAGCTATTACACTGAGAGGTTCCTCCAAGTATTGTGCCCAAAATGACTCCTTCAGTGAATTTAGTTAACCTATAGCTCAAAATACTCAAAATCATGGAAATCATCAGAATGCAGCAAAAACAATGCCAACCTGTGTGGAATGGATCATAATTATGAAATAGGATGAGCGATGCAAGATCGACCCCAAAATATCCCTCAATAGCTCCTGTACTTTCTATAATCTCCAACTGGCTACCCTGGTCATCATAAGCATTTATGAAACAACAGGAGGATTGAAATTACTTACTTCAGTAGCCTACGCAGTTCCTGAGGTTTCTGGCTCGTTTTGATGAAGTTCTTTAGCTTCTTCTTCCTCTGACCCCACGTTTTTTTAATGTTCTTCATCTGTCAAATCTACCTCTTCTCCACTGTATAAACCCTCTTCTCTGTAGTTTTGCTTAAAGAGGTTATCAAGGTGAACCCCTCGGGATACTCTCCCACTACATGTATGTCCAACTTTTGTGTCATTGTCACTGTCTGAATTCTTGAACATTAGCCTTTTAAAATCTTCTCGATCTACTGTATCTTCAAGATGTTCTTCTCATGCAACAACATATTGAGTCTCAACTTCAGGAATTGTAAAAATTTTCCTCTGGGTCCTTTAAATAAATATCTTTCAGCTTGGTTGTATGACTCTACTCTATCAACAACAAACTCAGTGATATACCCTCCAATGGTACTATCAAACCAGTGATCTACTGTTCTGGATACAATGTTATCAACCCTTTTAACCTTCTAGATCAACGCTGACGTCCAAACCATAGGAGGTCTAGATCTAATCTCGAATTGGGTATCAGCTAACCTAGCCAACCACTCAAACAACTCCTAGTGGATTCCTCCAAAGAAGATCTCATGAATGTCAGTAAAGATATATTTCTCCAACCAATATTTTGTACTAAGATTAGGGTTCTTGTTCTGGGCTTCAGCGAAGTCCCTCTCTTGATCTTCTATCCATTTTTGAATCTCTGTCTTCGATGGGAACCACCTTGACATTCCCTAAAGAAGATTCATGTCTCGGCAATGGAACCATTTCTTGGAATAGGGGAAGACCCAAGCTTCACTCCAAGAGTGCACCAACAAGCCCTAGCTACTGGCCCTTTCAGCAACACCTGCAAAGAAGATGCAATCTCACCCGAAGCAGCTATGAGGGTGCTGCAGGACAGAGATGTCTACAATTAGGGGAATATCAAGTAGATCCAGTACAACAACAACTCAATATGCATCTAACACTTATTAAGCTATATCTATCCTGCACATCTATAGATCTGATCTAACACAGTAATTCAAATAACAATATAACAATATAACAATGACAAAGATCAAAGCATAAATCACACACACAACACAAGATATACGTGGTTCACCCTCTCTCTAGGGCTACGTCCACAGAACTGTGATTATGATTTATTAAGGTAAAGCATAAAGTTCTTGTCTGCCCTCTCAGCTAGCAGATCTTGTTTCTTCTCTCTCTTTCTCCCTCCTTCCTGTGCACCCAACTGCAGGACTTGACCTTCACACACAATTGAAGATCTTACAATACCAGAAGGCTCTCTCTCCCAGCACTTCTCTCTCACAATACAATAATCTCTCACCACAACAATAGAGCTAGATCAACAACAATATTGTACCCTCGACCCAGGTCCTCTTGACCTTTATTTATACATTATAATACCTCACCGACATCCATAGGCTGAAACCTAAGTGCCAAAACCCTAGGTGTCTAAAACCCTAGGTCAACTTGATCCTCTTTTTCCAAGCTTCACCAGCCTGTCTTTCCTTCCTTCTCATGTGGTTCTCCAAGGCATCCAATGGTGGCTTTATCCACTTGCTGAGTTTTCCTCGATCCCTTTTCCTTGCTGATCTGTCAACCTTGATCTTCTCATCCAATGACTTTCTTTTCCATACTTCGCTCCATCTTCTCTGCTCTTTTTCTCACTTCGACCCAGTGACAGTCACAGTCTCTCCCGCGAAATTCTCTTTTTACCTTTTGTTCCTTGTTCTTTGCTTCCTTCCATAACCAAGGGCCAATAGGTAGTGTGGGAGAACATGGTCGAGGGGTCTCAGAAGTAACTAGGGAACATAGATTTGGCCATTATCTAAGCCAATAAAGAAGGGAAAAGGCCTAGAAAATCACTTCACTAGCAGTGCTTAGTTCATCCAAGGAGAAATATGGGCTCACAAGTTCGTCTCTTTAGCAAATTGTCGATCCAACTGACCAAGAATGGTAGTGTGCCCAAGAATTTTTTTCCTCTGCAACCCACCAAAATGGGAGTTAACTAGTGTAAGAAAGTGAGTGATTCTTAGGGGAAATCAATTGGGGGTATCTTGGAACTCCCTGGCAAT
Source organism: Picea mariana (assembly GCA_032191745.1). NCBI lineage: Eukaryota > Viridiplantae > Streptophyta > Pinopsida > Pinales > Pinaceae > Picea > Picea mariana. The sequence continues at coordinate 8,500 of JASDQU010310866.1, forward strand.
TTCCCTTAGGAATCAAAGAACTCCCCATTATAAACATAATCATTTACAACTTGATTTTGGTCAAACTCTAAATTCTCCATAAGCTAGGGTTAGAAGTACAAGTTGTAGACTATAAGTTGTAATCTTGAAGACATTTCCATTAATGAAATAAAGTCATTGCTTGTGAGTTGAGCTAAAAATCTATCACAAAAAATCATCAATTATGATCAAGTCAGGGCCCACATGAAAAGGGTTTGCTGGAGAATGCAAATCTCTATGTATATTTTGTATTTTCATCTCTCTTTTGTCACTATGTTTTATAAATCCTTAGTTCAGCATACATGTTTCGTGGATGGTTGAGGAATTATATTGTGTTTCATTTTAGTAGTTAGAATGTTCATTTTGTATTTGTTTAAGATTCTTTCACCAACATACCATGATCATATGGATGGTGGAAAAAGTGTTATGATGTTGAAGTGTGTTGTCGAGTTAGGCTTTATTCCCTATAGCATTCATCTTGTTTCCATGGCAGTTAGCTTTCTTTCCTGCAAACTTTATTCACTACTTTAATGATTCTTTACTTTCAAACATTGTATTTGATTTCTGAATTGTGAAAGAGTTATAAAGATTGAGCCAAAGAGATAAAGGGCCTTTTATGCCTTGGACAACTCATGTTGCAAAATACATAAACCTTACTAGGATAATCTAGTTAAACTAGTTGCAATAAGCAACATTTAGCCTTACAACGTTTAGAATTAACAATGGAAAATCAATTCAGCAGCATCATAAACCTTGAGGATTGCATAAACAGTGCACGACATTTCACAAGCTTACACACCATGGTGGATAATTTAAGTAGAAGTTAGGGGATTCAAATAATTAATATTAATGCGATTCTATAGCTCACCAATCATGGCAGAATTCGAACATGTTTTTGAGGACATCTTATAGACTTATGTCATCGATTATGCAACCGTAAAATCATCAACACGCTCATTGATTGATTGACCATATAAGAAATCTATGTTGCACAATGTTTTTTATGGTGATCTTGTGCGTTGCTTCTCTTTGGCACATGTGCACTTTATAATGGGAAGATCATCTTGTTGCATGTGTCATATGGAGAACCAATTGAGATTTTTTACCCTATTGCTAAAGAAGCATGTGGTCAGTGCTATTTTCCTTCATTTTCATAGTTGGAGAATTCTTGTTGATCTCCAACATTTGCATGCAACTTCATCAAATCACTTTTAGATGCAATATGCACCTTGTTATCTTGTATTGAGACTATTTATTGACAATATTGTGGGATTTGATTCCTTGTTCTTGATCACTTGTGCCTATGCTCATTTATGGAAACCCTTGTGTTGGCACAGGGGTAGACCCAAGGTTCAACGCTTACAACAATGCACCAACAAAACCCTAACTACCGGCCCTTTCAACAACACCTGTGAAGCAAACAGAGTCTCACCCGAGGTAGAGGCAGGGGTGGTTGTAGGACTCAGATGTCTACAACCTTAACTGGGACACAGATCTGTGATTGTAACACCTTAACAGAGCACTTAGCAGTTATAGTTCATTAATATTCAGTCTTAGTTTACAGCACCGCTAAACCCTAATAATATATCAACGCAGTATTCACACAGATCCAACAGATTCAAGCACTAAGCATACAAACATAGATCAGATCTAGCATTCATTCACATTATTCAGCACTAAGCTATCACATTATATTCTTCTAAGCATATATCAGTGAACTAAGTATTTTACCACATAAACAAGAGAACAACCATAAAGCACAAAGAAACCACAATGCAGGATATACATGGTTCACCCCCACCCTGGGGCTATTTCCACCAACTCTTCTTCTTTATTTCTTTCTGTCAATATTCTACATGCATAGAGACACGATATCTTACTCCACAGAGGACATGAGATTTGCACGCACTCCACTAGATCCTCCTTCCTTGATCTATAGCACAAGCCTCTTCACATTCTCTTACAATCACTTGCACTTAGCTCTGCAATTTCTCAACATAGCATGCACAAAGCACTTACAAGTTTCACTTATCACAGTGTCTAGCCTCTCTTCGATCACATAGATCAAACTAATTGCTTCCTACATCACCTAGATTTCTATTTATACATTACAAAAAGGGCCTAAACATGGGTAAATCCATTGGCCAACATCCCCATACCCGTTACATAAGACCAAAACCCAAAAATCCCTAAAAAGGGGCCGATATCCCGTGATCTCTAATTCGACTTGCGCTCTGCCTTCAACAGCCTGTCGAAGTCCCAAAAGTAGTTCAAACATGACCAAGGATGCTCAAAACTTGGTCAAGGGCCAATAGGTCCCCAACACTCACCTGTGACTCATCCCGAGTCACTTTGGTCTGGGTAGCTCTACTTCAAAAGCCTCGAGCTTGGCTCGAGCTGCTTCGACCTGTTGTTGCACCATGACCTCATGCTCGACGAACTCTTGGATTAATACTTCATTGATAGGTCCCTCTAAATGTTTTTCAGCTGTAGTGACGACTTGCTTCAGTTCTGCTGCTCGACCCTCATTCTCTACGAATATTTGGCAAGCCTCATGCTGTGTTGGTTAGAGCCTCTAAGTCACTTCCATGACGTTTCTCATAATGTTGTGGACCTGCTGTTGAGAAGTGCACTTTTATTGGGATCAATTCATCCTATCAACGGCGGACAGAGGCTTCAACTGCGCCTGTACTATTTGTTCTTGCTTCTTTTCCTCCTGGAGTTGTGACTCTAGTGCCTTCAGTTCAGGATCCTTAGTGAGTCACTCACAATTTTGGGCACTGAGTCACTCAGGATTCTTCTCGCACGGTGCTCCAAGGCATACAATGATTGCTTTCTCCGCTTGTTGAGTTTTTCTCGATCCCTTTTCCTTGTTGATCTGTCAACCTTGATCTTCTCATCCAACGACTTGCTTTTCCATACTTCTCTACATCTTCTCTTCTCTTTTGCTCACTTCGACCCAGTGACAATCACTGTGTCTCCTGTGAAGTTTGTGTTTTACCTTTTCTTCCTTGTTCTTCACTTCCTTCCATAACCAAGGGCCAACAGGTAGTGTGGGAGAACACAGTCGAGGGGTCTCAATAGTAACTAGGGCACATAGATTTGGCCATTATCTAAGCTAATAAAGAAGAAAAAAGGCCTGCAAAATCGCTTCACTAGTAGTGCTTAGTTCATCCAAGGAGGAATATGGGCTTGCAAGTTCGTCTCTTTAGCAAATTGTCGATCCAACTGACCAAGAAGGGTAGTGTGCCCAAGAATTTTTTTCCTCTGCAACCCACCAAAATGGCAGTTAACTAGTGTAAGAAAGTGAGTGTTTCTTAGGGGAAATCAATTGGGGGTATCTTGGAACTCCCTGGCAATTTCCCTTAGGGATCCAAGAACTCCCCATTATAAACATACTCATTTGCAACTTGATTTTGGTCAAACTCTAAATTCTCCATAAGCTAGGGTTAGAAGTACAAGTTGTAGACTAGAAGTTGTAATCTTGAAGACATTTCCATTAATGAAATAAATTCATTGCTTGTGAGTTGAGATAAAAATCTATCACAAAAAATCATCAATTATGATCAAGTCAGGGCCCACTTGAAAAGGGTTTGCTGGAGAATGCACATCTCTATGTATATTTTGTATTTTCATCTCTCTTTTGTCACTATGTTTTATAAATCCTTAGTTCATCATACATGTTTCATGGATGGTTGAGGAATTATATTGTGTTTCATTTTAGTAGTTAGAATGTTCATTTTGTATTTGTTTGAGATTCTTTCACCAACATACCATGATCATATGGATGGTAGAAAAAGTGTTATGATGTTGAAGTGTGTTGTAGAGTTATGCTTTATTCCCTATAGCATCCATCTTGTTTCCATGGCAGTTAGTTTTCTTTCCTGCAAAATTTATTCACTATTTTAATGATTCTTTACTTTCAAGCATTGTATTTGATTTATGAATTGTGAAAGAGTTATAAATATTGAGCCAAAGAGATAAAGGGCCTTTTATGATCTGGACAACTCATGTTGCAAATTACATCAACCTTACTAGGATAAGCTAGTTAAACTAGTTGCAATAAGTTCTCAACATAGCATGCACAAAGCACTTACAAGTTTCACTTGGCACAGTGTCTAGCCTCTCTTCGATCACATAGATCGAACTAACTACTTCCTACATCGCCTAGCTTTCTATTTATACATTACAAAAATGGACTAAACATGGGTAAACCCATGGGACGACATCCCCATAACCATTACATAATCACAAAACCCAAAAATCCCTAAAAAGGGGCCAAGATCCCGCAATCTCTGATTCGAATTGCGCTCTGCCTTAGATAGCCTATCGAAGTCCCAAATGTAGGTCAAACATGACCAAGGATCCTCAAAACTTGGTCAAGGGCCAACATGCCCCCAACACTCACCTGTGACTCGTCCTGAGTCACTCTAGTCTGGGTAGCTCTACTTCAAAAGACTCAAGCTTTGCTCGAGTTGCTTCGACCTGTTGTTGCACCACGACCTCTTTCTCGACGAACTCTTGGATTACTACTTTGTTGATACGTCCCTCTATGTTTTTTTCAGCTACAGTGATGACTTTCTATAGTTCTGCTCCTCAGCCTTCAATCTATGTGAATAGTTGGAAAGCCTCATCCTATGTTGGTTGGAGCCTCTTCATCACTTCCATGACTTTTCTTAGAATGGTGTGGACTTGCTATTGAGAAGTGTGCTTTTATTGGGATCTCTTCATCCTCTCAACGGTTGACAGGGGCTTCAACTGTGCCTATAATGTTAGTTCTTGCTTCTTTGCCTGTTAGAGCTATGACTCCAGTGCCTTCAGTTCAGGATCCTCAGTGATTCACTCATAATTTTGAGCACTGCGATCACTTAGTTGTTTACATTCCATGGTGAGGGCCTTGATTCTGTCAACCGTGCTTCAAGCAATTGCTTCTCTTTGATCTTGTACATCCAGTGGAGTGTTGGTCACTGTTCATACCTCTAAGTCTGATATTCTTTATTGAAGCTGTTGGATAGCTTCCGCGAGTTGCACTACTTGATGCTCCACTCGAACTTCTTCC
>JASDQU010310870.1:0-13697 GCA_032191745.1 Picea mariana
GTTTCAGCATAGGTTACAACACTGTTTCAGCATATAAAAACTTAATAGAAAATAAACTTCAGAACTGAAACATGAGGATTCTGAACATCGTTTTCAATGCAGAAATAAAATATCAGCAATATGCAAAACTCAGAAAATATAGACACAAAGATATTCAGTCTAACTTCGATCCTGGAAAAACCCACAAGGGGAAAACCAGTGAGAGAGGGCTTTGTATTATTTATGAGCTTTTGAGAAATTCTTTTACAGCATATTCATCTTCAGAAATTTACACAAACTTATCTAGACATTCATGTAGCTTTGCTCCTCGATTTCTGAACCAGAAATCCATACAACTGTACGGCTGTCCCAACAATTACTGCTGCACAGACTATCTCGAAATTCATGCCAAAACTCTGCTAAGACTCAATTTCTATGCCACTAAATGTTGTTCGGCAGCCTTGGAATGCATGCCAATACTCCCAAAAATTGCAGTTGTTGTCTCTTTTCTTCAGCTCGACCTCTCTCTTGCTCTCTCTTGTTCTCTCAACAAGAATGCTTGAACTCCTCTTGTTCTCTCAACAAGAATGCTTCAACTACCCAAGAATGGGTGCGCCCTCTTGCCCAAGTCGACCTCATGAGGGAAGGTGAGGAGTTTTTTAATCTAATGGTTGAGATTAGATTAGATGGGTGGCTGAGATTTGGTGTCTCTTCACTCACCCTACTTTTAATCATAAAGTCACATTTTAATTTGCATCTCACAAATTAAATGACTAGGACCCACATTCGGCACTTTCTCCCCCTTAGGCGCCTAGGGAAGAGAAACACTTGCCTTGGTACTTTATTTTAATTAAAAAATTTAACACTGGTCTCTTCGTATGAGATCCTTCTTGCAAGCACAAGAGTGTTGGGATCCAGTGGATCATGGATATGTGGAACCAGATCTAGCAGACCTGTGTGCCATGACTAATCAACAGAAAATTTCTCAGGCAACGTAGAGAAACAGAGAAAATAAAGCTAAATTTTGGATTCAAAATTCTGTGGATGACTCGATTTTCTCAAAAATCACAGGCGTTGGTACTTCAAAACAGGCCTGGAACATCCTTAAATCTTCCTACCAAGGAAATGACAGGGTCAAAACAGTTAAACTATAGACCTTGAGAATGCAATTCGATACTCTAAGGATGATAGAGTTCGAAAATGTGGATCAGTTCATGACCAGAGTCATGGGCATCGTGAACCAGATCAGACTGACTAGTGAAACCATCACTGATCAACGAATTGTTGAGAAAATCCTCAGAAGTTTACCAAAGAAATTCGAAATGGTTGTAACAGCAATCCTTGAATCCAAGGATCTGTCATGTTTTTCAATAGATGAACTAATTGGTTCTCTGGTGACACATGAGACCAGTCTGCATCGCACAGATGAGTCAATCGCCAATGCTTTCAAAACACAATTCTCCTTTAGCAGAGGGAGAGGTAGAGGGCGAGGCAGAGACCACCAAGGAAGAGGGTGCAGTCACAGAAATCCTCATTCCAGTGGAGGACACAGACAACAACAACTGAATCAGCACTTCCAGGCACATACAACAAACTCAGGATCAGAGTTTTCAGCCTCAAAGAGGCAGAGGGAGAAGATCAAATGAGAAATCAAGCATACAATGCTATTACTGCAAAAAGTATGGGCACTATGAATCTGAATGCAGGAAGAAGCAAGCAGATCAGCTCTCAGGCAGAGCACATGTGTCAAATCACACGGGAGAAAACTCAGGAGGTATGTTTCTTTCATGCCACAAGACTGAACAACAACCTAAAGATCTCTGGTTGCTGGACAGTGGATGCAGCAATCACATGACAGGTAATAAAGATTTACTTTCATGCATTGATTCTTCACTCTCATCTGATATTACACTTGGAAATGATTACTTAGTCAAAGTTCAAGGAAAAGGAACTGTTCCTATTCTTACTAAATAGAATGTAAAGAAAGACATAAACAATGTCTATCATGTTCCATATCTGAAACATAATTTGCTAAGTGTAGGACAGCTCATTGAACATGGCTATAAGGTACTTTTTGAGGGAGAATCTTGCAAGATATATGACAAAATCCCAAGCAGAAAATTGATTTCTAAAATCCACATGACTCTAAATAGGATGTTTCCCCTTACCCTCAGAACTGCAAATCTGATTCAACCATATGCACAAAGTGCATCAACCCTGAATGAAACAATGGTTTGGCATACAAGATTTGTACATCTACCATTTCAGAGTCTAAGTCTTCTACAGAATCACTCCATGGTCAAAGGTCTTCCCATCTTTAAAGAGCAAATTCCCCCATGTGAGCCTTGCATACTTGGAAAACATAAGAGAACTAGTTTTCCACAGTCTTCCAATCAAGCCAAACAACATCTTGAACTTGTTCACACTGACCTATGTGAACCAATGCAAACAGAGTCCATAGGTGGCATCTTTTATTTTCTAACATTTATTGATGATTTTAGCAGAAAAATATGGATCTATTTTCTCAGACACAAGTCTGAAACTTTTGCAAAATTCAAAGAATTCAAGGAAGAAGCTGAAAAACAAAGTGGCAAATATATCAAAGCACTCAGGTCAGATGGAGGAGGAGAATACAACTCCAGAGAATTTTCAAATTTCTGCAAATCACAAGGCATTATCATGCAAACAACAGCCAGGTATACTCCACAACAGAATGGAGTGGCTGAAAGGAAAAATCAGACAATAATGAATATGGCAAGAACACTTCTTAAAGAGAAAAGTTTTTCAAACACTTTTTGGGCTGAAGCAGTAGCATGCTTAGTTTATCTCCTAAATAGATCTCCAACCACAAGTCTAAAGATGAAAGTCCCTCAAGAAGCATGGAGTGGGACAAAGCTCAATGTTGCACCTCTAAGGACATTCGGATGCATAGCATACACTTGCATACCTTCCGAATTAAGGAAGAAACTTTATGAAAAAAGTGAGAAATGTATTTTCACTGGATATAGTGAAACATCTAAAGCTTACAGGCTTTACAATCCAATCACCAAGAAACTAATTCTCAGCAAAGATGTAAAATTTCTGGAAAATCAATTCTGGAATGATTCATAAAATCAACAAATGGACAGTCAAAATCCATTGCTGCCAAGTTCTGAAAACGCAGAAAATTCAGGACAGCAAGTACCTCAAACTATTCTTCCAAGATTGCAAGTACAAAGACAACCTGAAAATTCTCAGGATAACTCAACTTCTAGCAGAGAATCATTCTCTGAACCATAAAATCAGAGAACTCGAAGTTTGAGAGAAATCCATTAGCAGTGGGATGACTTTGAACAGCACAACCTTTTTGCTTTAATGTCATGTCAACCTACATCTTTTAAGGAAGCAACTAAGGAGCCACATTAGGTTCAAGCCATGAACTAAGAAATTGACTCCATTGAGAAGAACAAGACATGGGATCTTGTTGATTTTCCAAGTCACAAGAAGAGTATTGGTGTCAAGTGGGTTTACAAAACTAAACTTAATGAAAAAGGGCAGACCGAAAAACACAAGGCAAGACTTTTTGCCAAAGGATTCTCACAACAACCTGGTACTGATTGTGGTGAAACTTTTTCTCCAGTATTAAGATTAGACACTGTAAGGAATCTATTGGCCATAGCAGCGCAACACAAATGGCAAGTATAACAGATGGATGTCAAGTCAGCATTCCTGAATGGTCTTTTAGAAGAAGAAGTTTATGTCGATCAACCACCTAGATTTGAAGTCCAAGAGCAGCCAGCCAAAGTATATTGGTTGAAGAAAGCCTTGTATGGCTTAAAGCAAGCTCCAAGAGCTTGGTACAGCAGAATTGACACTTACCTGATCAAAAGTGGTTTCTGCAGAAGTCNGCTTATATGTTGATGACATGATCTATACATGAAATCTTGAGTTAACAAATTTTAAACATGCCATGCAATCTGAGTTTGAGATGACAGATCTTGGCATAATGAAATATTTTTTAGGGATTGAGGTTAATCAATCAACCAAAGGCATTTTTGTCTGTCAGCAAAAGTATGCAACAGACATCATCAAAAGATTTCGCATGGAAGGATGCAATCCAGCAGAAACCCCTATACTCCTAGGCACAAAATTGAGCAAGAAAGATGAAGGCCCTACCGTGGACTCTACCCTGTACAAAAGTTTAGTAGGCAGTTTGTTGTATCTTACAACAACTAGGCCTAACATTATGTATGCAGCCAACCTTGTTTCCATATTCATGGAATCCCCCAAATATTCTCATTGGAAAATGGCAAAACGAATTCTGAGATATGTTGCAGGCACTCTCAATTTTGGATTATGGTACACTAAATATGATAGTAATCAACTTTCTGGTTACACAGACAGTGATTTTGCAGGCATCCTAGATGACAAGAAAATCACATCTGGACATGTTTTTCAACTGGGCACAAACCTGATCTCATGGGCATCAAAGAAGAAGCCAATTGTTTCAATATCTTCTGCAGAGGCAGAGTATGTCGCTGCTACCTCAGCTTCCTGTCAAGCTATGTGGCTGAGAAGAATATTGAAAGATATGTCACATACATAAAAGGATCCAACTCCTATTTTTTGTGACAATACTTCAGCAGTTGCTCTATCCAAAAATCATGTGTTTCACAAGAAAAGAAAACACATTGACTCTCGTTTTCACTTCATCTGCGAGCTAGTCAATAATGGTGATATTGTACTACAATTATGTGGTTCTCGAGATCAGCTTGTTGATATCTTTATAAATCCACTAGGAAAGTCAGTTTTTGATTTTCAAAGACAACACTTAGGCATAATCAGTGCTAATGTTTGTAACTGTTGAGTTTAAGAGGGAGTGTTAACTATAATGTGACCTCAACAGGCTGACTGTACACTGCTAGCTGTCCTGGCCAGCTGTACTTTCTATTCTTGATTTGCTTGAGCCTATTTAGCTCAGCTATTTCCCTTTGCATAGGACCACTTCAGAACTTCTTCATGTACTAGCTTTGTACTCTTCCTCTTACATTCTAATATATTGTTTTCTGTTCTATTCTTTCTCTCTGCATTTCTTGCTTCTCAATTTATCATTGTGCAGTGTTTCTTGTTTTCGTATTTCTTCAAGCGGACGTGTATGTCTTTTTCTGGTTTACCTTCAGGCGAGCATGTCTGTATGGGATTTTTTTCACTCCTTGCTTTTGCTTGTGCATTGACCATGATTTCAACATATTTGGACATGGTCTTCAATGCTTCTGAGTGGCTCTTAGCTCTATGTTATGGTTTATCTCCAAGATGGAATTTTGTGCAATGTTTAACTCCAAGATGGAATTTTGTGCAACATGTCACGTTTGGGTATTCCTTCAAGCGAGCATGTCTATCCCTTTTCATATTTTCATTTAGGTGAGCATGGGAAGATGCTATGGGAGGTGCATTACTATCATATTGCAGTGCAGTTTGACTAGGAAAAATAACAGCACACTACAGATGTTCTTCCAGTTCCTTCTACTTCTAAGAAAACCTCACAATCTATTAGCAGATATATCAAATTGTCTTCCTCACCCTAGATGTAGTGAAATGAATGAGTTGAATGAATTGGAAATGTTTTTACCTCTAGCTTTGTGTTGTGGTATTGACCATGGTCTTCAATAAGCTAGTTCTAGGTGCATCCTCGGAGGACGCCCATATCAAATTGGACCATTCTTATTGATGGGTAGGTTTCCAATGCACCACAAAATGACTCGCATATGCATTTGTAAGGTTATGGAAAATTACAACCACGTGGAGGATACATGATTCAACATGCAGGTCTGGCATGCATTGGGAAAGGTGAACTACATGTTTATACTCCAAATATAATGGGAATTCAGTTTTAAGTTTCCATCGGCATTGCAGGGAATTGCTTGAAGGGGAAGAAGCTCACCGTAGTGGTCATGGGCTAGTCAGATTCGAGCGTGGGTTGGAATTCTCCTACAATTCCTCTACCACAACCTTTTCAACACAACATTCTAGAGAGTTAAATACCCTCTTCATCAAGGGATGATTTTAGGGGATAAATTTCGTTCATGGGTTAATTTTCCATGGTTTTTCCCAAAAAAATATTTTCCATTCTAAAAATTATTCTCTCAAATTCTATAGGATAAAATTATTTTAGCTTAAAAATCGCCAAACTTTTATACAAACTATATAAAATTCTTAGAAATTTGAATATTTTTACAAAAATATTTCCAAACATTTTATAGTTGGCATATGAAGGATTAGTAAGATTCACCAAGGTTTCTACATTTTAAAATAAATTTCTATCCTTAAAATCATCCCTAGCGACATCTGAGTGGGCTCAGTGGCATCCAAGTGGGCTCATCTAATATGCAGAGAATTGACAATTACTAAAAAGAATCACTTGGAAGCACCCGAAGATTACCAGAACAAACTCTAGAGAAGTAGGTCAAGCCTTTTAAGCTCTAACATCATCACAAATAGTTAAAACCACAGGAACAACAAGCCCGAGCATCATATTAAGGACAAAATAAGCCACAAAGGAACCACATGAACAACAAGCCCAAGCAACATTTTTAGGACTGGACAACAAGCCCAAGAAACATCTTCAGGATGAAAGAAGCTAAGAAGAAGGGAAAAAACGAAGGTTCAAGTGATGGGAAGATAGCCTCATATAAGCTAGGAGAAAGGTGTGCCATGGGTTCTACTAGTAAAAACAGTTAGGCATTTTGTATTTTTTTAAAAATTGACACAATAGTGAATAGGTTTGTTGTACAATGTTGATTTTTGTCTGACTCTCTGAATTAGTTCTTCCTGCAAATAAATTAGGAGAAATATTAAAAAATATAACATCTCTACCAATAACAAGAAAAATATTAAAAAATGTTACATGTCTACCCATAACAGTAGACATTTTTTCAGAAAGAAAACACACTCAAATTTTTTGGAGAAAGAAAATTCATATCTCAATTCAATTTTACACAAAAGTTTACATCTAACTTTTCTTTGTTTTTATTGTTTTAGTATCCAAGTATCTAGAGATAGTTGTCACATACTCACCTGATGTATCTCTCAGAAGCTTGGGGAAGGCCAGACTGAAAGTACGGCAGAGGGAAGGCCAGACTGAGACTATGTATTGGTAATATGAGATTGCAGTGGAGGGAACACCATTGCAACAGAGGGAAGGTGAGACTCAGAAGGTAAGGCATGAGACTGTGTCTTGTTAATATGGTTTGGGTTCTAGTAAGGCGCCTCACCAGAATATGGTTGATCAGTTAAAAAATAAGTATGAGGGTTCTGCATGGGACTCAAGCTTGGCTACTGGACACAAACTTTGCATGGATTCTATCCTACATGGTTGACATGTAACAAAGGGCACATAACTAAGAGAAGGAACAATCGTTATGTTATAAATATGTTTTAAACACACAAACATTTAATGTCATGAATTAATGCTAACCCCAAGGCTAGCATTAATCTACCTCACCATAATGTAATGTAAATATATCCTTCATTTCCTAAGTTTCAAATGAAACAACATTGATATCAAGCCAAATAAGACCTCAATTGTTTTGATTGGTTATACAAGTGTGTTGTAAATACTTAACAGTTTAATAAAAAGTGTTAAATGGAATATGGAGTTTAAACTTAAGGTTAAATCCTTTGATCTACATGCGAGAGGACTAAAAAGACGAGAATCTATTTACAATAGTCCATGGTGGCTCAAGGCAAGGACTAATAAAAAATATTTAAAATTAAACTATATCCCCTGAAAACCTAGTATGTCTCATAATGATTTCCCATTTTTATTAGTTCAAGGATATTGAACAAATTTCAATTACTTCAAGGGTACTCCCAGAGTTCGACCTTCTTGTTTTTAGTGTCTTAATATATACAAATGCATCTTCTTATAGTGGATATAGAAATTGTTTTAAATTGGAGTGTGTAATATACCAGATATAAAAAGTATGCAGAACAAAAATAAAATGCTAGAAATGGCAGAATAACAACAATATAACCAGAACAATCACCACAATAGCACTGGAATGATATAAGAATAACAACATAAATAACAATTTGATTATGAAAGCAATGTTCACGGGCCTCTTCGAGGGGGAAACCTCCAGTTATTACAATAATATCCAAGCTAGGGTTCTCATATCCTTGACTCCTATTTATACTAAATATGTCTATCAAAAGAAGCATCTAGAAGAAGATCTTTCTAGAAGCGGAAGCTTCTATTAGGTCTTCTTACATTCGACTTATTCTATTTTATTGCAAGGCCTTATTAATATTGACCTTTATTACATCCGAATATATTTTTCCACCTATGTGCGGGTTAGGACCCTAACATGTCCTCCCCCTTAAAAACAACCTTGTCCTCAAGGCTTGAGATGTGGAAATTGCTGCAGAATGGTAGATGGTTCCCAAGTGGCATCTATTGGAGCTGTATCTTTCCACTAGAATAACACTTCCTTGATAGTTCTCTGACATAGGCGATGCTCACGCTGGTCCAAAATTGTTTGTGGTTGTAGACAAATGGATCCTTCTTCGGCTAACTCGGGAAGGCTGGTTTGAATTTGGCACTTAGTTCCAATCACCTTCTTTAAGCATGAAACATGAAAAACAAGATGTAGCTTTGAATGACTGGGCAAAGATAACTGATAGGCCACCTATCCCACATGCTTGAGAACGGTATAAGGACCATAAAATTTGGGCACTAGCTTCTGACAATGCTCGACCTTGAGGGAGTTTTTCTTGTAAGGTTGCAGTCAAAGAAACACCTGATACCCTTCTACAAATTGACATTTAGAGTGACCTTGATCTGCTTGTTGCTTCATGTGATTTTGTGCCATGACCAAATTGTCTTTGAGTGTACGAAGAATAGCTTCTTGAACTGTAAGTGTTTGGTCAACCGCCTGGACCTTCGAGACACGAGGTAAGTATGAGAGAACTGAAGGTGGCTTCTCTCCATATACCACTTCAAAAGGAGTCATGCGCGTAGTTGTATGGTATGAAGTGTTGTAACACCATTAAGCTAGGGGTAACCATTGAACCCATTGATTTTTCTTTTCTGAGGCAAACCACCTCAAATATGTTTCCAAACACTTGTTGACAACTTCTGTTTGACTATCAGTCTAGGGATGATAAGTTGTGCTGAGATGCAATTGGGTGCCTTGTATCTTGAACAGTTCTTGCCCAAACTTGCTTGTGAAAGTTGGGTAGAGATCAAAATCAATAGAGTGTGGCATGCCATGAAGCTTGAAGATTTGATCCAGGAAAATTTGAGCCATCGTGCATGTTTTAAACGGGTGTTGAAGAGCGTAGAAATGAGCATACTTGGAAAGGCGATCAACAACCACCATGATGACTAATTTATTTCCCAATTTGGGTAAGCCTGTAATAAAATCCATAGAGACATCCCTCCAAATAGCAGGTGGAATGAGAAGCGGTTTTAGTGTGCCCAGAGATTAGACTGTTTCTCCCTTGTTGTGTTGACACACATCACATTCAGTGACAAAATTACGAATGTCATGTTTCATACCATCCCAGAAAAAAGAACGTTTGACCCTGTCATAGGTTTTGGTGAACCCGAAGTGCCCCGCTGTGGGTGTAGCATGAAGCTTAGAAAGTACCGTGGATTTAAGATTTGATTGTTTACTTAAATACAAATGGTCTTTGTATCAAATCTCATCATGGAGCCAAGAGTACCCTAGGGAAGCTAGAGCATTGGACTGCAATTGTTGGATTAGATGTGAACTTTTGGGATCTTGTAGCCATTCCTGGAGAATGGCTTGGAGCCAATCTGGTACAATGAAGGAAAGAGAAAAAATGGATCCTTCATCTTCATATTTTCAGGAAAGTGCATCCACAACCACATTGTCTTTTCCTTTCTTGTAAATGATCTCATAATCATATACAAAGAGCTTAGTCACCCATTTTTGTTGCTCCGAGGAGGAAATGCGTTGTTCCATAAAATACTTGAGGCTTTGATGGTCTGTCTTAATTTGGAAGCGTTGACCCAATAAATAAGGGCACCACAGATCAACGGCATGAAGAATAACCAACATTTCATTTTCATAGATTGATTTGCCCAGATTTATTTTAGATAGTTTCTTGCTGGTAAAGGCCAAAGGCTGACCCTCTTGCATAAGGACATCACCAATTCCTTTCCCTGAAGCATCACATTCCAAGACAAAGGTCTTTGTGAAATCAGGAAGTGTCAGGACTGGAGTGGTACACATGACCATCTTCAAAGTTTGAAAAGCTTGAGCAACGGTTGGAGTCCAAGTGAAAGAGTTCTTTTTCAGGAGAGCAGTGAGAGGTGCTGCAATCTTTCCATAATTCTTAACAAACTTGCAATAATAACCTGTTAAGCCCATAAATCCACGCAAGATTTTGAGAGTCTTTGGGTGAGGCCAGTATTTCATACCTTCAATCTTTTTAGGATCCACCCTGACGCCGTCCTTGCCAACCAGATGACCCAAGTACTCTACTTCTGAGGCACCAAAAGCACATTTAGATTGTTTTAGGAAAAGTTGGTGCTGAGAGAGTAGATGGAGGACTCGATCCACATGAGCAATATGATCTGTCTAGGTTTTTCTATAGATGAGGATATCATCAAAGAAAACTAAGACAAAATGATGTAGAAAAGGATGGAAGACATGATTCATGAGGGTTTGGAAGGTGGAGGGGGCATTACACAAGCCAAAGGGCATGACCAAAAACTCATAGTGGCCTTCATGAGTTCTAAAGATAGTCTTGGGAATGTCTACCTCTTTCATACGTATCTGGTGGTCGACCGAACGAAGATCAAATTTAGTAAAGAATTGGGCGCCACTCAATTCATGCAGGACGTCATCAATGACAGGAATGGAAAATTTGTCTTTTATGGTAAGTTTGTTGAGGGCATGGAAGTCAGGACACATTCGCCAACACATTTGCCAAGAACCTTCTTTCTTCAGGACCATGACCACATGAGAAGAGTAGGGGCTCATACTAGGGTGGATAATGCCTACAATAAAGAGTTCCTGGACCATTTTCTCAATTTCATTTTTTTGGGAAAAGGGGTGACGATATAGAAAGATATTGGGAGGAAGGCTTCCAGGTACAAGGGGAATGGAATGATCATGAACACCACGGGAAGGAGGGAGTGAAAAAGACCACTTGGTGTTTAGATAGGATGTCTTGGAGGTCTTGCAGCACCGAGGGTGTCTCTATTGCTTTTATGGCATGGAGTTGGGCAATAACACCAGAATGACCTTTTTTGAGCAACTTTTCCATGCGATGGGAACTAATGATCTCAGGTGAACCGGCGGTGATGCCTTGGAACTTATATTGGTGTTCCTCCTGGTCAAATTGCATGGTTAATTCCTTAAAATCCATGAGAATGGGACCCAAAGTCCTTAGCCAGTCTGCACCCAACACAATGACACAACCGCCCATGTCAATAGAAAACATATGAGATTTCAGGTGGTAGTCACCAATTTGGAGATGAACATTTTCACAACGCCCTCCACATTTCATGGAGCCACCATTGGCAATCATGATTTGGAAATTATTGACGGCATGGATGTAGCAATGAGTTTCTTAGGCAATGCGGTGATGAATAAAATTATGGGTGCTTCCACTATCAACCAGAATGGTGACCTTCCAATGCTTGATGTAACCAATTAGCTTGAGGGTTTGAGGAGCGGAGAATCTAGTGAGAGCATTGAGGGAAATGACCAGTTCTACTTTGGGAGGGTCTGAGGGAGGGGTTATATCAGTGGTTTCAGGTGACTTAGACACAAGGGGAGTTTCAACATCCTCTTCCGAAATATCCTTAGAGATGGACATACAAGTCTTTTGTTCCTTACACTTGTGTCCTGTGAAATATTTGTCATCACAATTATAACAAAGGCCTTTGAGTTGGCATTCAACCATTTCAGCCCTAGTCAATTTTTGGATCTTTAGTGGAGCGGAGGGAGTAGTGGGTTTTACTGGTTTAGGGTGAGGGATAAATAAGAGTTTTCGGTTTTGAGAAGATACAACCTGTTGTGCTTCTTTAGATATTTTAGTAGCCTCCACCCAACTTTGAGGCCGAGCCATGAGGACATGGGCCCGAATCGCATCCTTGAGGCCACTGATAAAACACTCTCGAAAAAAGGCATTAGACATGCCCTTTATCTGAAAATTCAGGCACTCTAAGGAAGCGATAAAGTATTCCACTATTCCTGATGGTTTCAACTTTTTCAAATGGCCCAAATGGTTGGTGTCAGTGTCAAAGCATTCTTAAAGCTCTGCCACAAAGTGTGTCCAAGAAATATACCCTTGACGGGAAGTTTTTCTCCATTGCCACCATTGCTAGTGTTCTTGATCTAGATGGAGAACAACATACTAGAGTTTGGCCAAGTCATCTGTAATGCTGTATAAAGAGAAATAATGTTCCATTTGGGTTACCCAACCAGTGGGGTCTGAGCCATCAAATTTGGTCACATCCACCCATGGAAGGTGTAGGTCACATTGAAAGTGATGGTGCTAAAAGTTATGGGAATGAGAGGAATGTTCACCTTCATTATGTGGAGGTTTGTCAGAGGAAAAATTATCTGTAGGGATATGCAGCTTGGTGTAGAGTGTCGAAAAGATAGATTCAACTTGGGTGGTCAGGTCTTGTTTGATTTCCTCCATTGAGGACTGCATGGTTGTATTGATGGTGGTAACATTGGCACTGAGTTGTTTAACTTCTTGTTGGGTCTCGGTGAGACTAGATTTCAAGGTATTGAAGTGAGCTTCCAAGCCTTGGCTGCGGGTATGGGCCATGAGGACGAGAGAACCGAAAAGGGGCGGGTGAGGTCAATTTTTTTGCAGAAAACTGATATGTATGAATGTGATAAGGGCGAAGAGATGAATCCAATGGAATAGGTCTCAAATAATGGTGAAATTTTTTCCAGACTAACTTTTTTTTTTTTAACACTTGCGGAGTTATACTCCGGTCTGAAGAATACTGCAGTGATGAAATGCCCAAATGCTTAACCAGGAAGAAATGTATAGTTACTTGGCAACCCGAACATAGTTGCGCGACAATAGATCTTGTCTATTTTAATTTGTTTATGTTTCTGTCCCCAAGGGTTAGGTATTCAAGGGTTCTATAGACAAGGGTTTGCTCTATGCTATAGCTCTCTGATATACGTGCGAGGTCCAATAGTAGTACTCGGCCCAATATCTCAGGGCACTAACTAAGGAGGATAGACTATACCCTTAGCCATACTACCCAACTACTCAGGTACTAGAGAGTATCTTCCCGAGTGATGTTCTTGGTGGCACTATAGCAGTCGGGTGGCCGATCGGTTTATCTAAAGAGGGCTTCAGAAAATCTAGGATGATCCATACATAGGTGTTGTCTAATGTGCTACCATGCGAAGGGGTACCAACAGGGGTTACAAGGGTGGCCAACAGATGTGCACTTAAGAACCATTTGTATTTCCTACATGTATGAATCCCTCAACTGTGGGTTTATGCGCTTAACGACAGATCTCTGTGACTTAAAGATGTTGGAATACATCTCTACCTTGAAAAAAAATTACCCAAAATTTATGCCAAGGAAAGTGCTCTGATACCACTTGCAATATACTAGATATAAAAAGTATGCAGAACAAAAATAAAATGCTAGAAATGGCAGAATAACAACAATATAACCAGAACAATCACCACAATAGCACTGAAATGATATAAGAATAACAACA
>JASDQU010310871.1:0-13621 GCA_032191745.1 Picea mariana
CATGAAAAATAATGTGGATACATTATGGATAAGAATATTTACAATATCAAAAAATAACCTAAAAAGGGCGGGGGGTGCTACCGGTAGCACAAATTTTTAAAATGAGGTAAAACATGTGACCCCCCAAAAAATGAGAACCCTAAAGAGTTCTCGTTAAGTTGGTAACTATGTTCAGACAACACTATGGACTAATAGGAAGAGGAAGGAATCAGAGACATGTAAATCCATACATCAATGGTCAAAGCACAAAGTTTTCAAGGACGTGGCTATCCAAGCCTTGACAGAGGAATATTTGGAGAACATATGTGATCAAGTGAAAGAAGTCATTGATGACGCATTTAAATGCGTGAACCAATAATAGGAAGAGATGCATAGACATATGCAGGAGTAGATGGACGAGTTGCGACAATTACTAGAAGTAGTCAAGCTCGCACCAGTGCAACAACCGAAGGAGAAACAAACGACTACAAAGAATGGGGAGGCATGGCTAGCAACCTCTCAATATTTATCATTCATAAGAGAATGAATATTTATTGAGCTAGCGATGGGGGTGTTAGAGTTCCCCACAACAGAGATGCAAGAACATGCCAGGGCACTAGGTCACATTGAATTAGTGTTATCACAATTGCCAATAGTTGTATTACAAGAATTACAGTTGATCATGATACAAGAGATGAGCTTGCAGAGAATACATCGAGCAAGTTAGTTAAGTTATGGGTGAGAACATAGCCTTGGAGATGGAATTTAGCAAAGTAAAGAAGGAGAGGGATGAGGTTGCGCAGAAGGTTGAAAAGATACAATAAACATTCGAGAAGGATTACTAGGAACTCCATGAAGCACAGATAGAAACAAAGGCCTTGGTCGAAGAACAAATAAAGAATAAGTGAATCCATTTAGATCTTTCGTGAATGAATAATTGACCTAGAAGCATGCATGACACCGAGCACTCCACCTGAAGAAAGGGAGAAAGAGAGAAAACAATGACAACAATGGTGGAGAACATAAAGAATATTGAAGTAGAATATGATCAAATTTATACATAAACCATGGATGTCTGAACACAACTCAGTGAGGATAGGGAACAACAAGATATCAAGTAGAAGATCCAAGCTGTGCAGGAAAAGGCACAAAAATTCAAAGAAATGATGGGCACCTTACCACCACCAGAGTTGGTAATGACAATGAATGAGAACAAAACGTTGTATTCTGAAATGAATCATCTTAGGGCAGAGTAGCAGGATCGTGCACAATAGATAAAAGTACTACAGGACAAAGTATACAGAGTGACTGCAGCCTTAGCAGTAACTCAAGGTACAATCAAATAGGCAGTTGATGAAAGTGTCAAGAAGATGCAGACTTGAATCACTGTTGAAACAATTGACCAAATTTTGCATAAGGAAATAGAGGTAAAGGAGAAGGTTGTGACAATGAAGGAGACCTTCAAAAAATTCATGGAGCACTGGAAGAAGGCTTGAGTGGCTCATGATGAGCCATAGGTGAGTGTTGGGAGCCTCTTGGATAGGCATTTTGGATATGTTTTGTTAACTTTTTGGATCTGCGCAAAAATAAGTCAAAGTAAAAAAGGTAGTTGGAAGATGGACCAGAGCGTGCGACGGGAGTAGACTTTAAGGATTCAAGTGCACAAAAGAGGGAAGTGACAGGGAAGGAACATAAAAGAAATAAAACAATTATAGAACATTGGTTTTTTGAGACATTGTGTCCACATTGTAATGAGCTTAGGCCTATTGTGATTTATAAATATGTAAAGGTTTTTTAGGTAGAGGGCCCTCGAATATGAAAGAGGTTACGAGAGTTGGCAAGTAGTGAATGAATGAGGAGCGATTTGAGTTTTTGGCTAAGTGTTCAGATGTTATGACTGAGGTTTTGAGGACTAAAGCTCGCACTACAACAAAATGACTAGGCAGGTTCAGGCAACGTTACATTTGCATATTTTGTAGCACATTGTGCAACTATAGAAGATTATCAATGGCTAATATAAGAAGCCATCTGTTGTGGATGCAGCCCGAGTTGGGTGAACCATGTTAAACCTATGTGTTGTGATGTGTTGTGTTTACATGTTATGATGTTTATTGTTATTATTCCATGATGATAAATGCTTAATTATGTTGGATGCATTATTCATACATGTTGTTATAATGTTGTGTAATGAAGTAACTGGTAATTGAATGAATATCACACATAGGATATGCCACATGATAAGTAAATGTTAAGTAATGGAAACTACACACATGAGTAGATTGTTAGTAAAGACATGTTGAATTCCTCTCTTCCCCTCATCATTGTAGAACCTTGGTTTCTGCAGCCCTTCTAGATGCCTCATGTGAGACTTCACTTGCTTGCAGGTGATGCCAAAAGGTTTTGTGTCTAAGGGTTTTGTCGGTATTTTGATGATTAACCCTGGGTCTGCCCACTGCATGCCAACATGAATCCCCATATGGAAACAACATTGCTTAGACAACTCATCACAATGAAAGACACAAGAAACATCAAATTGATCCAAGAAGCACTGCCACCTAGATATGCTCTAGAATTGCAAGTTAATCTTCATGGGAAGACAAATCACTCATCCTTGGTTTTTGTCTCAATACTCTAACACTCACATAATTTTGACGATGCTATAAGAGAGATCTTAGAGTCATCCTTTTCTCGACATTTCCTTGAAACTAATAGGTACAATTATCCCTCTTATAATATGGGTTATGCTAATTGTGGGCCTAGGGAGACTCCCCTAGAAAATGAGGAACTTTGATCTCGATCGATGGCTATGCCAGGTTATCATTCGCTTTCTTTGAGTGGGCCGATTGAGAATTTCCTATATAATGAGGTGCTTCCGTATCAAATGATGGTTATGTCAAGTTCTCATTATCTCACTTTGACCTATGGAATAAATGATACCAACAACATTAAGACTCTCCCCCAATGTACATTTCACAAAAATTTCATACATGGTTATCATCATGTATGCCTCTCAGTTTCAAATTCCTTCCAATAATTCTATGGTGGTCATTGCAAATTTCACGATGGAATTGAAGTTTGGTTAGAGGGATCCTACATGTCTATATTTCCCATGAATAACAATGTTGCAAAATTTCACATGTTGGATAGAGGTTTACTTGATTAAATTCTTCCTATATTTAGTCCCTTACTACTCCAATATCTGAAATTAACTTTTGATGAACATGTATTTGTAGGTTTGGACATGCTTCAATGGCTGCATTGGCACTATGCTTTCACATAGTCCTTTTTATCCAGTGTAGGATAGATTAAGAATAGAAATAGCATAGTTATTTTTACTTCCTTTCTACTGGAATGGCTTAAATGTCTTCTTCCATTTCTACTTGTGTAGCATAGATACCGATTATCTTGGTTTCTTGAATAAAATCCACTTGCGGTTATTAGTTTATGTTGCAGCTTAGGATGGATGATTTTATTCTTAGTTCCTATTTGCATGAGATCTTTCTTCTTTTCAATGATGGTTTTCATTTTGTTGTTTAACTTAAATCTTGGCTTAACTTTGGTTTACATTTATCTTCATGAGGAAACCATGTTCAAAATACTTTGAGAAGATTCAACTATAATATTTACTCACTTCTTTATCATTCACATTAACATTGATAGGTGTACATCAGTAAACCAGAAGAGTATGATGATGAGTAGCTGAACAAGTACTTGTTGTAGAATAATTTATAGTTACGGGAATATTGGAACAAAAAAACCATGAGACTCCAAGTGAAGAAATACATCCTTGAAGCACTTAACGACTTGTCCTTCATATTTCTTAACATCTGAGTAGAGGAGAATGCTTAAGGTATTGACTATCTGAGTTCTTGATGCATAATCAACATAAGCCAATGATAATTGTGTCTGTTCATTTCTTTACCTCCATTAGACTAGCCATAGTATCATACTCCACCTTTCTTATCTTTGTACATGATAACTCATAGATTTTCATTTCCTGCTTCCTCCTAGTAAACCTTATTCATTGCATAATCACAAGTTCGACTCCATTTCCTAATGGAAAAGACATTGTCCTACAAATATTTCAAATTATGAAGGATGTTGAGAAGGCTCACCAAGAATACTCTTTTAAAACTCAACCAAGTACACAAAGCATGAACCACACAACAGGATGCATATTCACTTGCATAAGTGTCACCTGTTGGTCAACAATTCCATACTCGGGGGAATTCCAAAAGGAAGGAGTTACAAGTAGCGTTTATTTTTTATTTTCATTTGCATGTGTATTATGCCAATACTTATATAGGTTTCATAGATTGAACCTGTTAAAATCCTACCATATATAATCTACAACCTGATTTCAATGAGATAACAAGTGAATAGGTACTAACAACAACTTCTCTCTAATGAACATACTCATCTGGGAAAGAGCATTGATGCATATGATTTGGATCCTATAAGATACTGATCGAAAATAAATGGTTCTCAACAAGTGATACTTCGAGGAATACCTATTGATCATCACAACCAAAGATTTTTTCTACTCAAAAGAGAACTTTCACTCATATACATATATTCAAGGTAGCAACTACACCTTTCTATTGGGATATCGATAATGGAAAACTGGCCAGATTCAAGATTTGACTTCATGCATCCCAACATGTGTGATTCCTCATTTATTTAAAGCATTATCTTTTGGTTTAGTGTTCCATGTCAGCCCAAATACAAGATTAATTTATGTTATGTTATGATATCTCTATGAACAAATTTTTGCAGGAGGAAATAATCTTAGTCAACATTGATTTTAGCCAATATTTTATAATTCATTAAACATTTCTATTTGAAAATGGATAATAAAGCAATTTGCATTAGTGATCACTAGTTTTATTGATGTTATTTATTTTTCACATGTATGCAGAACTCAATCATTGAAGGTTTTTCTCACATGAAGAGAACGACACAACTCAAGGAAAACAAATGGCTTCAAAAAATTTGACATGATCATGAGACATGTCACCTAGTAACTTTATTCACAAACTTGTTTTGGGGATTCCACTGTTAGATTCTTTGTACATGATTGTTTTGAGCCTTTGCATTTTTGAAATTTTTTGGCTGAAATCAATCTTATGTATTGAATGTTTTTTCCATGTAGGTACAAGTGCCTAGTTGATATCATACACTTGATTTATAATTGTGTTGAGATGAACATGTTACGCTGTAGAATAAGTTTTGGAACTTGGAGAGATTCATAATGTGAGCACAAATTTTAAAACCTTGAGATATCAGAAGGCTACATCAAAGCAATCTGATGGGTAACAAACAAAATAATTTCCAGTCCTTACTTATTGAAGAACAAGGCTATGGAGATGAACTAACAGGATTTGAGAAAAAAATATGTGAAATTTAGTTCTCTTTCAGCCTAGTGCCAAAGCCCATTTAGACAAAATGCTATGCATATAGTCTTTCACAAGGTTTAGTATTTTCAAGAGGTTGAAAAACCACTTGTTGTGTTGGGATGCATGAACATGTTAAAGCTATTGGACACACTAAGATTCATAATTTCCTTTTTAGGATACTCTTCCTTGCTGACTGCACATATTTAATCAGCATTTACTAAATGTTTCATTTTTCAATTGTAGTAGGTTTTGGAATGAGTTTATCTTCTAATTCTAAATATGATTTCTCTCTTTCATTCCCTATCATATCTTCCCCTGAAAACAATTAATTCTCTATTTTTTTTTATTTATTTTTTATAATTCCTTATCATATTGATGACATATAGATATCTCACCTCCATTTGTCTCATATAGGAAACACCTTTTCATTGGAAACATGCCCAAATCAACCCGCATCTCTTCCTTAGCTCATGAGATAAACTAGAGGTATCTATTGAGGATATATTGGGGTGATTTTGGAATATTGTGAAAACAATCATACCATGAATTAAGATAGTGGTTAATCAGTGGTTATTCTTTCATGTTGGCTGGCGAGTAGATCCCATGTAATAGGGGAACCATCCATACCCAAAGAAGTTTCTCGTGTGAAAGGTGAAGTGTCAATGTTTAAAGGATGAAAATAAAAAGGGATAACTTTATTTAGCCAAGTGCAACAAATATACAAAGTAAATCTCAATAACTAGCAGTCATCCCCTATTAGGCTAAGATAAGGCCACCACTTTCCCCATCCACTGGATGCTAAGCATACACTAAATAAACTGAGAAGGAATGGGAAAGAAAGATTAATCAAACTAGGGGACATGTAGATATATCTACTAGGGCTATGGATGCTCACTCCTAGTGGAGAAATGTCTATGAAACCATGGTGACTCTATCGGGGCTATGGATGCTCGATGGTAGTGGAGAATTTTTTGTGAAACCATGGTGACTCCATCGGGGCTATGGATGCTCGTGGGTAGTGGAACAACACCCGAGGGATAATACATCACACCTGATGAAAGTATTTTTATATCCCAAACCTATATCAGCCCCATGACAATGATACCAACCTGAATTGTCGACGTAGTTTAAGGAAATAAATCTCATCAACATTTATTATCTCTTTATAGCAGATGATATCTACTAGATTTACATGTAGGAATCACCAGTGATCCCAACACGATGAAATCTTTTAGGTACCAGCTACACATTTATTCCATAATTTCTGATCTTAAAAGTAAGAATATGACCCTCTATATTTTCTTCCACAAGTTAGGGAAGACTAGTAGAGATTTTTTCTTTACTCACAATGTCACCAATTGTTGTGCCACCACACAACAATCTCCCTAATTTCTTATATTTACCATTAATCTAAGAGAATAAAATGGGCCCCTTATTAAACTTTTACTAATTGAAAAACTTTATAGTCTCTCATTCAAATGTTAAATCCCAAGACTCTCTTCTTACTCTCTATACTTTACCATTTTCAAAAATTTTGAATACCACTCTCACCCACCAATATTTAGTATATCGACAAGTTTTCCCTTTCTTCACAGATACACAGTGTATCTATGAGCTGTTGGAATACTGAGAGGGGGTGAATTAGTATGAGAAAAATGAGTACTTTTAATCAAAACATAAAACATTCAATAATTTTCAATAGTTTATCATGAGCATTCAATATATCATCAACACCATAATTCAATGCATAAACATCACATGAACACAATACACCATAATTTTAGGTGAAAACACAATGTGGGAGAAAACCACAAAATGTTTTTCTTATTTATCAACGAGTCCATTCATTGGAAGAACCAACTTCCTATTTCTCCAACTACAAATGGAAGGAGCCTCCAACCCCCTATTTATATGCTTCAACCTAAAGGAAGCTCCAACTCCCTAATTTACTGGCTCCAACCAGAAGGAGGCTACAAAACCCTTTCCTTGCCTCGTCCAACCACCCTAAAATATAAATGTAGACCAATATATCACTACCTTTTTCACTGTAACTGATAACCTATTGCTATTATTTCTTCTGATACTTCTGTTGCTGCTACTGATTTCGATATCTCATCAAGTCTACAATCACACATACCTCATACCAATATCCACAAGAGAGTTCTCCAAATAAAATTCTTATGAATCACTAAGACATATATATTCATGATTTCTTCATAATACACACCCTAACATACACAAGAATACATACCTTCAACCTCTAGTCGACCTACATTTTAGATCTATGATCTTCAACAATTTTTCTTCACAGGTTCGCAACCCATACACTGCCTGCTCGTGGATGTCTGAGTTTTTGCCTTCTGTAACTCGCGGATTACCTCAAAGACACTTTTGTAGTCACTTTTATTCCATACACTCAACTCTTGTAAACTTCTCCCTTCGCTGAACTTTGGTGCCCTTGTCGCACTGCCTCAGATCTTTCAATCTACATTCACACCAAAATATTCAATTGACTCTTCTCTCTATATATGTGTTTCCAATGAGGATCTCATTAAAAAATGTAGGGATTTCTAAGAGTCATAACTTTTGACTCAGTTATCCGATCATTGGGATGAAATTTTATAGGGACTTGTGTCTCAAAGAATTCATTGTTGTGTTGATATGATCTATTAGATTGGAATTCATTTAGACACTCTTCGGGAGCCAAATTCCTTCATATGATGCCTCAAATTTGAGTTTTAGTGTTTTTGCGGGTTTTTATTTTTTTTAATTATCGATTATCTCTTCATTTATGCATGTGATAAAATAAATGAGTTGATGAATAATTGCACTCTAATTAGCTCTTATTTATTGGTCAGTTTTAGATTCATCCGAGAATTTTCTAAAATTAGATGATTTTTTTCTTCGAGAATTTACCTTTTTCCTTATTTAGGGCCAACTCATAATGTCTTGTTAATGACATGTAGATAACATGAAACTAACATGCAACTTGTTAAATTCACACAAAACTTGTTAACTTCTTGTTCAAGGGAAGACATAAATGGAAACCAATCTGTCAACTATTCAATGACAACCAATTATTCAACAACTAATCTTTCAACAAGAGCATCCTATTTCCCTTGCTGATACAACCTATATAAAAAACATCCCCTTTTTTTTCCGCCAATGCACTTGAAGCCTCCAAAAAATTAGAAATTTTTGGATTTTATTTCCTCCCTTTTAGTCGAGAGGAAGAAAATATTCTTATTAGAGCTAATATAGTGGAAGTAAATATCCTTTCTGACACTGATATACTGGAGGCCAATCACCTTCTCACCACCAATACATCAATATTCCATCCTCTTCTGACCGTTGATAAATCAACATAGAATCCTCTATCTTCACCGATACACGATGTATCAAAGAAATTTCTCTTTCTTCGTTGATACACTTTGTATCAACAAGATTCCTCTTTCTTTGTCGATACACTATGTATTGGTGAGATTCCTCTTTCTTCATTGATACACAGTGTATCAGTGAGATTCTAATTTCTTTGTTGATACATAATGTATCATCAGTGTTGAAATGTTGTTGTCATTGATGTCAAAGGAAGACTGTAATTTGTCAATGATAGGAGGATATTGTTGTTAAGATGTGTTGTGTTGATGATTCAAGTCCAAGGATTGAACCAGAACCTGTAAGAACCAGAATGTGTAACAAGAAACCATGGATGGAAATACGAATGAATATGAGAGGTAGGAGATCATGTGCAGATTCTTTCCATGAATTTGAACTAGATCGAGAAATAAGAGAAGAATTAACCCTTTTCTACATGGGTAAACTAGAATCAACCAGAGATGAATTGGGTGTGTGTAGAATTCTACAGATTAAGTGAAAAAATGGTTTAGAATTGACTGGGGTGAATCTTTCATAAAATCGATGGCCAAGATCATATCGTTGGGATACTACCACATTATAGCTTTCCAAACATTACCACGATATCACCGACAATAATAAAGGTAATGGAAATCGACGGTGTATGCAACATTGAAATCAATGGTGAATATTGACCCTTGATCAGATCAAAGGTGAGGATCTATTGAGAGTGAACCAAATCGACGGTCTGTGATGAAGTTCCATGGAAGTATTCTATTGGAATGAAAGTTTGAGAGTGGGTCCAGTTTTGTTAGGGCCTAGCAGATTGTTGGGAAAAGAAGAACCTAGGAGTGCATCGATACTATGAAGAGCCAATGATGATAATTTAAGCACCTGGTCATGGCTCGTGGTCTTATGAAGATTTAGCACCATTATATCAGGACTAAAATATTCATCGGGCCTGATATATCGTCAAGGCATATTAAAAATGTGTATTTTCTCACTGATAAAAGATTCGACGATGATGAAACACAAGGAATGCTTAAACTCGATCAATGATGGATATTGAAATCCTCAGTCAGATCGATGATAGAGATT
The DNA here is from genome assembly GCA_032191745.1 of Picea mariana. Classification (NCBI taxonomy): domain Eukaryota; kingdom Viridiplantae; phylum Streptophyta; class Pinopsida; order Pinales; family Pinaceae; genus Picea; species Picea mariana. Next base: position 9,828 of record JASDQU010310871.1, read on the forward strand.
GCATTTTTGGTTCTTTCCATATCAAAGACTCAAACCCTTCCTATGGATTGTTTATGATGATGATAGTTCCCCGAAGAATTATCTAGTGCAATGACAATCATGGATCCATTGGAGGGTCTACCTCAACTGTTGGATCCATGATGATCCATTTCATGGAGGAAAGGTGATGTCATGGTGATGCAATGTGACAAATAACATACATGATGATGAAGATGCCAACATGACCACCAACATGTCCTGAGGAGTGACACTTGCCATCTCTTGGTTCGTAGTTAGATAATTTCCATTCATTGGAAAGGTAACGCCCAATTGGAATATACAACCTACAACAAACGTTAGATGATGACAAGGGATTTTGTGAGGCAATGAGAGTTGTTGATCCATTGGTAGGTTTGATAGGAGAAAATCCTGACCATCGGTTGTAAAGGTTAGATCTGTCATCCAACGATGATGATCATCGTCGATGGTCGAAATGGATCTAGATACCAGTAATGAACCAACAATGACGATGAAATCAATGAAGTTGACAACGACGAAGAGGATCTTTGAGAATCAATCTAGATTGTAGGTCGGTGAGTAGGAGAGATGCAGTATTAGCCATATATTTTCCATGGATCCCACCTAACTATCACATGAGAGAATGAAGAGACAGGTGTTAACATCTATTTAACTTGAAACGATGATGAGGATCAGGGCCATTGATCCTACTTATCAAGGACCATTGTATATGTAGAAATAGATCATTGACCCTGGAAACATCGAAACCAAAGTTTACACCCATTTCTTTGATGTCCCAATGAAGAGGATTGTCACCCCTGGTGGATAGTAGAGAATAGATCAATGGTCATGATTTATCCACAGATAAATTAGATGATTGGTGTGCATTGAAGTTCTTTTGAGTGTTCCAATATGCTCAGTGGTCCCGATGGATGTGATTGCAGATAAAGGATGGAAATTTAATGGAGGTATAGTTCCTATGACTATTTAACATCATGGATCAATATTTTTCCAAATAGTATGTCACAAGTGATGGAAGAAAAATAGAGAAGGGTATTTATCAGGGATCTTTGGAGCCTGTATTTTAGGAAGAAGCAAAGGGATTTGGGGCCAGTCCTATCAGACTTTGTATATGGACAAATGATCAAGTACATGAGTTACATAAATATTCATTCCCTAATAGAGTAAAATGTAAGTGAGGAGGTGAGTTATATGTGAGCTCTGAGGCTCTTAAACATGAGTGTCAAAAGATAATGGGAGAGAGAGAGAGAGAGGAACTCTAAATTTGGCGAACCCAAGAAGGAATATTTTGCATGAACGAGAGGAGGCATGATTCTCATAGGTCCAAGGATTACATAAGTGAAGGGAAGATAATCATCTTAGGGAGTGTATCATCACATGGGAGGAGTGAATTGTGTGAAGAGAAGCACCGAGGTTCTGAGGATTGAATTCCTCATTGTAATTTGGTGCTTACAATTAAGGTCAATGCCTTATTTATCAACAAGTGGGTGCTTGTAGTGTAGGTTGGTTCCTACAATTATACAAGTTGATTCTTGTAGCAAGGATTGGTGTCCTTGGTAGATTGGAGTATGCAATTAGCAAGTGAGTTCTTGTTATGATAGGTTGGATCCTGTAGTATTCTAAGTTGGATCTTGCATCAGTGATGGGTGTCCCTCTTATGTTTTTATCCCTTTAAAGGGTTTCCAAGCTACATCTTGTGTATTGTGATTATATTATGATGGTTAATGTTCTATTCTATTTACGGTTAATTGCTACATATTAATATGCAATGTTAATGATTGGGAAACACTAAATTTTTTTATTATATACTCATTCACCCCCCCCACCCTTAGTATATCTGTGTGTTCTAATAATTGTTATCAGAGTAGGTTCCTTCAGAAACATTCTAACTACTGGAAGTTAGATCTCTTTTGCACACATCGACAACTAGGAAAGAACTTCCAAAAACAAGTCTCCATTATTTTATGGATAAAATTATGCATTATGGAGCACAATAATGAGAATATACCTACAACCATTGAGATATGATGTCTGGAAGTTAGTAAAAATTGGCTACACCACCCCCGAAATCCAAATCTATGATGTAGCTACTAAAAGGATCAATGAAAATAACTCCAAAGCCATGAATGTTATTCTGGATGGATTAGCAAGTTCATAACTTACAAAATTCATGCACTATGGATCAACAAAGGAAATTTGGGACAACTTAGATAATACATATGAAGAGAATTTTAAATTTAACAAGGAAAAACTACAAACTCATATGGGCCAATTTGAAAAACTCAAAATGAAATAAGAAGAAGATATAGCAGCCTAGTTTCTTCATGTGAATTATATTGTTAACACTATCAAAGCACTGGGGGAAACCATGGAAAAAAACTTGTTGTAGAAAAATTTCTCAGGACACTTCCATAAAGATTTGATGATAAGATATCATCCATTGAAGAAATGAAAGACTTAGATAGTCTAACAATGGATGAATTACATGGAATCCTTACAGCCTATGAAATCAGAATTGTGCAGAAAAAAACATCAAAGCATGAGGAAACATTCAAAGTATCAAAAGGGACAAGATCAAAAGGACAACAACTATATGACTCCTCTGAACAGGAATCAGATGCAGAAGAATAAAAGTTCGTTGGGAGGCTCAAGAAAGGAACTAGAAAATATAAAGGTAATATCTCTTTCAAGTGTTTTGAATGTGGTAGAGTAGGACATTTTTTTTCTAAGTGTCCATTCAAAAGGGTCTCTAATTTTAAGAATAACAAATATCGTTATGTAAAAAACAAAAATGAAGAGAAAATGAAGAACTACAGGAAAAAGAGAAATATGTATGTGAATGCTGAAGGAATCTCCTTTGATGAACAAGATAATATCCCAGAATATGTTCTATTCATGGCCATCAATAAACTCTCTGATGATGAAACCTCAAACCATGAATACCTTGATGAGGAAGGAGAGATTAATCTTGAAGGTGAACTAATATACGTTCTAAGTGAACTGAAAAAAAAAAAAATCAGAAGGAAAAATGAGTATCTCAAGGAAGAATTAAGAAAATCAAAAGGAGAACATCATGATCCAAATGGTGAAATTGAGATTATTGGTATAAAAATACAATTAGAGGAAGACAAAATAATTGAATAAATCCTAGAAAATAAACTCCAAGAAATGAAGGATATCTGTCATAAAAGAGAACTTGAAATTGTCATCCTAAGAAAGGAGTTGGATAAGACAGTCACACAATTGAACACAAATCTTAAGTTTGAAAAGATTTCAACGGTCCTAGAAGATATTATAAATGTCCAAAGGACACCATTTGACTGAACTGGTCTTGGCTATAATGAAAACCAAAAAATTGATGATTTTGAAATACCAAAAGGAGAGGAGAATACTCAAAGCTATGCAAATATACTTATGATTTAAAATATCAGTGGAAACACTATAGAAATTAAAGAATATAACCAACATAAATAGGAAAATATGTAGAAGATCACTCCTCTTCATAACATAGTTCAATTTTAAGAATGCATCCCATCCAGAAGACTGCTCACCACCAGAAATAATATTAAGAATGATATGAACAACATAACAACTCAAGGGTTTACAAATATAAAGGATCCTCCAAGAATATCTCCTACAACAAGGTATCACAATCTATTTCTTGGAAACTATTTCTCTTATCATAATTTTGGACATAAAGAAAAAAAATTCATCAATCTCTCTGTCAACTGCAGAAGATGAATACATTGCAACAACAACTTGTTGCACACGAGTTA